>JANHFK010007134.1:37172-67625 GCA_036250565.1 Sibynophis collaris
TCATCATCATCATCATCATCATCATCATCATCATTATTATTATTATTATTATTATTATTATTATTATTATTATTATTTATTAGACTTATATACTGCCCTTTTCCCAATGCAAACTTTATTTTTAAAAGTTTAATTTTCTGATTGCCTCTATCAGAAGCATTTAACTGATCTTGGCTGTCCTTGAAAAAAGCTAAGTGAGATTAGGTCTGATGAGTGCTTAGATAGGAGACTTGGAAGTTCCAGTTGGGAAGTTTAGTAAAACATTCTCCAAGGAAAGCAATGGCACATGACTTCCATATAGTTCTTAAACAGCACAGGACCGTGTGGTCATCGTGAAAACATTTGCTTTCATGTTTAAAGATCTATTTTTGCATTGCATATACTAGCTACTTATTTGTTTAGCCATTCACTTCCAAAGGATTACATTTCAAACTTATAAATGTGCTTTATTTTAGCTGTCTCAGGCATGATGTTTTTTATAACCTGCTGTAGATTTTAGTCCTGTATTGTATATGCTTATGTTTATGGAATTTCAGAGGCTTGTTGGTTTCATAATAGTAGCATTATTTTCTATAGGATGAATACTCATTTTTCTTGTGGGCCTGTAATGGAACTTCTTACTTCTTTTACAGTGTTTCTGAGGGCAATTCAAAATAGTTGCCAGTGCTCTTATAACACTAGAATAAATTTCTGTTTGGTTGTTTTAAAAAAGAGAGAGAAAAGTAGTAAAAAAAATCTATTCTGCAATTCAAGCTTTGCCAGCAATAATTTCCTTTGCTCTTATTATTTCTAACCAATTATTATGTTGGTTCCATGGGTTTTACACTATCGTTACCATGGTATAAAGGGAACAGGCATTCCTGTTTGTTTCCCAATAAATGTTTATAGATAGTCTCCCTATATTTTATAGTGAAGCGCTCCTATCAACCAAATGAAAGCAAATCATTTAGTCAATGAAATTAGCTGTAATTGATGTTGAATATAGTAATATTCACTACCCGTTTATTCAGAACTCCTCCATGTCAGTTCATGGAGGGCGAGTAGCATATAAATCATTTTTGGGAGATGTGTTGCATATAAAAGCTACACTCTGCCTGATACAACATAATCCCATTGGCATAATCCAAATATGCACTATGACAATCAGGAGTAGATGATATTTATATACTTAATATGGCCATCAGATTCTGGCTAATCTTTTTGGTGAGATACTTGATTTCAGGTTCTTGTATTAAAGTCTTCCATAACATGCTTCCCTATTGGACTTCAGCTTTTGAAATTCTAATGTCTAGGCTCATTAGGAATTTTAGGAGTTGATTTAATATTTTTGACAAGTACAAATTGGGAAAACTTCTACTTTCCCTCCTTTTCAACATATTAGGATTAAACATAAATTAATGTTACAGTAGGTCAGTTTTGGGGATGAAACCCCACTGAAAATAACATTCTGCAGGCTCTTTTAGATTTTTGGCTTCTGTCAATGGTTTAAATTAGCTATTAAGATCACTTGTACAATATCCTTGAATCTGATACATTTTAGCTAATAATTTTGGTTTGATAAACTATTCTGGCAAGAAAACCATTGGTTTTGGATTATGAACAGGTTCATGCTGCCTTGTTTATAATTAGATGTTCTTGGAATATCTTCTAAAAAGCAATGGGAGAGACAGAAATGGGTAGATTATTGTTGTGAGGCATACAGTTCAGATTCTTCATATGGGGTGAGCATTCTCACACCTGTGTTCAACACTTGTTCCTATAGTCCATTTCCAGGAGGCCTGCATTAAATAACCTTGTGTCTTGTATTAACATTGAAAATAGAATGGATATTGTGAAATTTTGAGCATTAATAGAGCATTAATACTCCCCCCTGCAGGGTAAGTGGACAATGAGATAATTTTAGGAAAAGTATGAGAAGTTCCCAGAGGAAGTGTCATCTTCTTCCTGATATTCTGGTTTAGCCAAGTAGGTTTTCAGAGTGATATATTAACATCCTTTCCCAATTAGTAATAGATAATTACATTTTTAGATAATTAATTTTTTGCTGGTTACTCAAAGCTCATTGCTAATTTTTTTAAGTAGACTATTTAACTTACCATTCAGCCCAAGCTAGATCATGTGGTGATGAAGAAAAAAAATAAAACAAATTCAATAAGTCAACTTGACAGCAGAATTATAATTAACAACCCTCCCTCCCTCCCTCCCTCCCTCCAAAAGCAGAAATTAATTACCATAGAAAGCTGAAAGGAAGAAAAATGTCTCATTTTGCAATAGAGGTAATTTCATAGTTGGAGTCTCACTACAAAGGAGGATCTTCTCTGCTATACGTACTAAATCTAAACTGCTTTGATATTTTTTAAAAAAAATAAAACTGAACAATTAAACTATAAATTACAGGACAATTTGCATGGTTAAAGATCACTTTCAGATACGCTGACTTCCAAATTGGTAGAGTTTTCTGCTGCAATAGAATGCAGAATGAAAGCTAATAGAGTTCATATAGGTTTGATATAAAACAGTTTCTGGAAAACTCATACCTGAAAGCAATTTTGATGCAGTATTTGTACAGTTATGGCTTGAAAATCCCTTTCAAGGGCAGCATGAGGTAAAGCAGATTTCCGTTACTAAAGAAGAAATGACTAAAACATGAACCATTGAAGCTAGGGATGCCTTTTCTAACTAGTAGTGCACTTAGTCCAGCTGTCAAAGTTAGAAAAAGTGCTTCTGTTACAGCAACCACCTTTAAAATATTATTGAGTTTCTGCAGAAATGTTTCTCCCAATGGTTAATCATAAGAAACTTTCTGTCTTCTATGGATTGAGTCTTCACTACATCCATCCTTGAAACTCACAAGAGTTTAAATTTTCCCATGACTTCTATTTTATTACTTGAAAAAAAAAGAGAGAAATATATCTTACTATTTTTACAATGAATCATCAAATATGAAAACCTCTCCAAATGCTTTTTCTTCATCTAGGATTTTTTTTAACTGATATACGTACATACATACAGTATATATATATATACATACTGTTGTTTCAGTATGAAACATTTGAAAGTTATTTCAACTGGAATAACAAGGCTTTTTACAACCTGTCAATCATTTCATATTTTAAAAGCAGCATGAAAGAAATCTAGATAAATTTTCACTTTTTTTTGGACATCTGATTGACAAGCAGTAAAGAGAACATAGTATATTAAATAGGCTTCTCATGCGAGTTGTTCTGGTTTGTGTATTTCATTGTTGCTATGCATTAAACTACTTTAATATAGATTAGAGATTTAGCGTGTGACTGGAAGAAGAAAGATCTACCAGAAGCAATGCCATTTTTTTTAACCGATGCAGGAATTCAATTAAAAGCTTTGTTAAATTAGACTTTTTTGCTTATTGTTTTTATTAGTGTATCTGTGTACATACTGCTTAACAGAGAAGAGGAAGGACAGGTCCCTAATGAATATGTAGTATAAGCAAATATACGTAGTATAAGCAAAAACATGGAAACCAATTAATGAAAGAAAAGGTTGGTGAGGAAAGGGTATAGGACTTTTTCAGTTGCTAATCATTAGGAATATGGATTGGTGGATGAACCAAATGGGGAAAATATTATTGAAGACAAATCACTAAAGCCGTTTAGCTACATAGATCCAGTATAGGTAGCCCTTGATTTACAACAGTTCATTTAGTGCCTGTTCGAAGTTACAACGACACTGAAAAAAGTGACTTGCAACTATTTTTCACACTTATGACCATTGCATCAACCCCATGGTCATGTGATTTGCACTCAGATGCTTGACAACTGGTTCATATTTATGACGGTTGCAGTGTCCTGGGGTTTTATGGCCTTCTGAAAGCAAAGTCAATGGGAAAGCCAGATTCATTTAACAAAGGTATTACTAATTTAACAATTGCAGCGATTCACTTAACAAATGTGGCAAAAAAGTTGCAACGTGGAGCAAAGCTCACTTAACAAATCTCTCACTTAGCAACATACATTTTAGGCTCAATTATGGTTGTAAGTCGAGGACTACCTGCATTTCACAAACTGCAAAGCCTGGACTCAGTGCCACACATACTGTATATAACTGCATGTCAGGGGCCTCTTCCTCACATCTGCTGGCAATTGTAATTGCATCTCCATGCTGTTATCTTCACCTTGCTTTTCTTTGAAGTCACCAATGGCAAAGAAGCTAAAACAGCAATTAGTCAACACCCTGTCCCATACTTTAGCTTTAGCTTACTTTTTTTTCTTGAAGCTTCCTTTTATGTCAAGGAACCAGGGGTGAAATCCAGCAGGTTCTGACACTTTCTGGAGAACCGATAGTGGAAATTTTGAGCAGTTCAGAGAACCGGTCGCAGAAATCTTGAGTAGTTTGGAGAACCGGCAAATAGCACTTCTGACTGGCCCCAGAGTGGGGTAGGAATGGAGATTTTGCAATATCCTTCCCCCAGCAGATTTTGCAGTATCCTTCCCCTGCCACACCCACCAAGCCACACTTTGCCCGCCAAGCCATGCCCACAGAACTGGTGGTAAAAAAAATTGGATTTCACCACTGCAAGGAACAAAATATTTTTAAACAACAACTGGCACAATGCAAGCTTGGTGGGGTTTTTTTAATGGAACTATGGGAGAATTATATGCCAAATTGTGCCTTTCCTCTGGCAGAAGGATGGAATCTGATTATTTCGGGGACAGCATCAGGGTTCTTGCCTGTTGCCCTAGGAGAAATGCTGCAACAGTGTCACTCAGTGACCTTAAGGAGTTTGCCTTCCCAAGCTGCTTGGTTTCCCCGATGGTATAGTGAGAACACAAAAGGTGAAACAATGCTTAGATTGGTACAGCCTTCACCTGCGGAGAAGTTTAAGTATGTGGCTTAAAGAGTCAGACTTCCTCTTCCTGTTCATCGATCTGAGAAGTGAGTAGGAATTTGGTAGGATGTTAAAACCAAAATAAAGAAAAATGGAGTGTGTAGAATGTCTTTGTATGTGGGGTAGGCAAGGGCATCTTCCCCACTGTGTGAGAAATATATTGAGAGCTAAACTTTCCAAAGCTATGCAATTAACTAACTGCTACATAGCAGTAGACATGAGATACACAGAGCAAGTTTCCACTTAAAATGTGGAAAAGGTGGGAAAAAGAAGCACCGGATTTAAACTTTGGAGGGCAGGAGATAGGACTTCATCCTAATTACTGCGGAGGAAAACCAAATGACTTGCAACGTCATTCTCGTGCATGGTATGGTTACTAGCTGTCTCAGTTTTAGTTTATTTTTTTTAGTTTATTTTAATTTGTATACCGCCCTTCTCCTTTGCAGGACTCAGTTTGAGCAGTTGAGTAAATTCTGCCGAGTCTGAGCCAGCCAAAGTGACAACCCAAGTCACAATACTAGAGAGATAAGCAAATTGCTTATATCTCTATAGTACATTTGCTTATTCAAAACACAAGTCTATATTGTTTTTAAGGCAAACTTTTGTATGTAAAAACATTTCGAAATGAGGGAATAAACATTGTATTCAGTTACCTCGAGATGAGTCTTCTGTCCCCCGCCCCCTGCTATTTGTAGACGGCTTCACAGATTTGTTTTGCTATGAGATACTAGTCACATTTCAATATCGTTATTCTGAAATATGTTCTTCAAGACATATGGATGAAGGCTTGGTTATGAGATTCAGCAGTTAATCTGTCATTTAAATCTCTTAGTAATAAGCAAATAAAAAATAAAAAAAATTCAATAAAGGTTTTTCCATGTGACACAAAAAAATGGCCTGAAGTGCAACATTTCATGTTGATGAACCTGTTAATAAGATTGACTTTTTGAGAACAGAACAATGTATCCACGCTTGACATTTTGGCAAGGAGGCATCTATCCAGTGGTATACAATAGTATAATTATCTTTTGGCTTTATTTCTTTTTTTAATACATCCCAGAAAAAGCAAGGAGTAGCATTTTTGAATAAAAAAACTAAAGTTTGTAGTCCCTGCTGTGAATATTTAAAGCAGCTGCTTCTTTGTACAGGCTTGTATGTTACTCTCTGTACTTGATATATGATCCTATGAACCAGACACATTTAATTTTAGTTCTTCATTTTACATTTTACCCTTCAGATCTGATCTCTGTACAGCAGTAAAGGTCATATGGTTTTGCAATTGGAATGTAGGGTTGAGATTTAAAAAAATGATTAAACTAATACCAAAGATCTTTGCTATAAAGAAGACTGCTTTTTTTTTTTTTTGCAGTGCTCACCTTACATTTTCCAACATGTTTAGGAGCAGGTGATTTTATGTGAGAATCAAAGCATCTTTTCAGATGTACTTAAAACTGGAAAAAATACAGCCCGATTTCTACATATCTCTGGAAGTATATCAACTTTTTGGAACTATAATACATGGAAATATATATGTTCTCGTCAGTTTTTGCAAACTGATTAAAAATCAGTCCTAAATTGACAACTATATATAAAATCAGCAATGAATAGATATTGTGTAAAGCGGTATTTTTTTCAAAGGAGACCAGAATGATATCTTATATAACATCTATATCACCTGGAGTGGACAATTTGGACTGTAATTTCCATTTTCATCAGTCCCATTTTATTAAATTTTCACTGAAAGTATTATGGTAATAACAGATAAATAGGAAAAAGTGGATTCTATCTTGGCTTTGTTCTTAAAGGTAAGTTCTGGTGCAACTAAATGGGGAAAATTACATGGGTCCCTTTAGCATCACAAAATGTACTTATAAAATATTTTTAAAAAGATGTTACAGCAAGAAAATTAATGGGGAAAAATGAACTTTTAACGTATTTACTTTTTGTTTCTTTTTAAATATCTGTGGTCATTCCTAGGAGAAACTAAATTCAGCCAATTGTTCAGTTGGGTTTAATCCATGATATTCATGTAGAAAATATCAATTAAACTTGTTACACTTAAAACAAATGTGGGAGGATTGTAAAATGTGTTTTCTAAAATATTCCTGTTTTGTCTCAGTGGGTCAGAAAAAAACAACTTTTGATGATAATATGTTATACTGATAATAGTATGTCATCATTGTAATATGTAAACTATATTATATATAGTTTAGAAATGGTAAACAATAACTTGCTAAGGTCTTGATAGAATATACCTATTTGCTCAATTTGCTTGTCTGTATCTTTCTGTAAATAGGATTTTCTCAGTTGAAGTTATATTCACATGTGCTCAATTATCCTGGATCATAAGAGCACTTTTGGGATAATTTAAAATTTGCACATTGTATCTTTAAATGCTTTTCTTTCATCAAAGTGATGGCCTGTTGTATATTTTTGAACAAGATTCATATTTACTTCAAAGATTTCTTTCATGTTATAAAAATGAATTTCATATATAATTTTGACTTGAATCAGCAAGTAAGTAAAGTGTATGCCAAGAATATATATTCCCACCAGAATCACCCAACATGTGAAAAGCATCCCACGGCCCAGTTAAATCAAACAGGCATCTGAGGGAGTAGCAGTGATATAAAAAGATGTTGGACCTGAATGAACACATTTGGTTACTGCCTGGGAGAAGACAATGAGAAATCAGTATTTAATAAGAAAACCATATGGATAGAAAATATAAATTAATGATGTAATGCTGGATGATGACCACTCAGGTTAGATAGTATTCAACATGCTACTGAAGAAGGACTGAAAGTTGTGAGTAACACTATTAGTTGTGCCTAATAGTGCTTATGATAGAAGCTAGATCAAAGCCTTGGAGATGTTTTGTTACTGATGTTGACCTGCTTGGAAAAAAAAATTGAAGCTGCAAAGAAGCATGAATATGGGAAAACTTAACACAGTAAAAGATTAAATGAATTAATTACATGTTGACCTCTAAGATCATCAGCAAATTGAAATGAAGTGGAATTGGGCATTTCAGTCAGAAATTCATGCTGTATGCTACTCGGGGTACAAAAACAAAAACAAAAGAAAATAGAAACAATGTTACTTTCATAGCAAGGATTGTATTTTGGTAGATGCAACCAATGTAAAAATAGAATTAGTTAAACTTTCATGGACAATCCTTTAATATTAAAATTATCCAAATTAATGCTCCAATCATTGATGAAATTGATGAGTATTATGATGTTACAATCAAGTTTTAACTGAAAGTGGCAGAACATGAAACCAAGATGTGCTACCAAGATTGATATTGGAATACCAACATTGGAAATATTAAGAAGGAAACATAAATAGTCTGCATGTCCTAGGAAACTGAAATGAAGACAACATGGTTTCCTAGCTTCTGTCAATCCAGTGTTTTTGTTGTGGGCTACAATTCAGACTCTGACTCCTATTCTACTCCTATAACATTTTTCCAGTCAAGTCTATGGTCAGACTCAAGAATCTTCAAACCATGATGATCTGAGGAGGCCGATCAATCATAGGCATCTTGTGATCAGCTGGAACAACTGGATGAGGAGGCACAACCCCCAAGCCTCAGGTCTGCATGCAATGGTGAGCAGAACAGTTCCACTCAATGAGGCTCCTTACAAGGCAAAGATCAAAGAATAACTTCAGCCAACTCCCTGCGGATAATTTGATATAACTGCTTTGCCTTTGGCCTTTGTTGGAATCAAGTATTTGTTATTCCATCTTGTGATTCTTGCTGCTGTGTATTCCTAAACCTTTGACTATTGGACCAGTTGGCTACCTGACTCAGCTCTTGATTACTGGAATGAATTTGGACCAGACTACTGCAGTTTGAACTTCAAACGGAATTATTTATTATTTATTTATTGAAGAGGCGAGCACTCTTTGCACAGACCTTGATTTTTTTATCTTGCATACCATTATCTGCTTAGCTGTAGTAAATAACATCTTAGCAATGGTATCTCTGTGTGTTTATCTGGAACCTAAGACAGAACGGCTTTCTTCATTGGTTATTTCACTTTGTAGTAACTGCTCTAAATGAAGCAGGAAGAACTAATAACTTTCCCACAAGATACTTATTGGAACATGATGGTTTGAAGTGCTGAATCAAGAATTCCACTATTGATGATAATTGTTAAACAAGATGATGAGGAAACAGCTAGGAATGATCAGGACCAAAGTTCTCAGTGTGGAGCTAAAAAGAAAAATTGACTATTTGCAATCTTCAATAAGGGGAAGCAACTTTTATTTCTAATATTGTTGAAGTTGGAAGAAATTGGGTGTAATCTGAAAAAAAAATGGAATAAACAATGAGAACACTAAATTATGAGAATGAAAATAATAAACAAAAAAGCAAAGCTTCCAAGTTTTTCTTTATGTTATTCTCAGTAGTTGTAACAAGATTGATTAGAACTGCTGACAGAAGGAATTGCTAATGATGTGAACAATCATCTTTCTACAAAACCAATTATGATAAATTTCAGGGTAAAAGTTTGTTGATATTTTCAAGAAACTTACAGTATAGTGATGAGGTGATGGAAGTCTCTTAAACATTGCTGAAGTACTAATAGCAATATTTTCTGATGATTTTTTTTTAAAAAGAGTGTTCATCTTTTAGAGTAATTATTTTAAAATAATAGAGGCCTAAAAATGGCTTGATTTTTTCTCCAGATTTTGAATAAAGAAAATAAAACTGAACTATTCTGCTAATATATGAAGTTTTTATGATTTCACTGAAATTATTTTTTTAAAAGATTTATGAATAAAATAATATAGTCAAAATAATTTTGCGTGTGTTTTTTTTTACATTGTTAAACTCTATTCTTTGTTGGAAAAAGCAAGCCAGATTTTTTAAAAAAAGATAATGATTCTCGTAGGGTACCATGGCAAAAACATCTTCCAATCTCTCAATAATTCATTTAACTGGAATGCTCTCAGTTTTTAATGCTGTCATCAGTATGTCTCTGATTGCTTGTAATGAAGACCATTTCATTTTGAAGAAAATTAATCTGAACAAGATCTGATTAATTAATTGCTGTATATGATATATGCTTTCTAATTCTGAATTCTGTATTTCTCTTTAAGGACTGAAGAATGCTATTATGTTAAACAGCAAAAAAAAACCTCCTATTAGATGTTCCACACATTTAAATTGAGATTTTAATTACTACACTGAAGGTCTTTGGCTAATTATTTAAATTAAATCCATCTTATTAGGAAACAGTTTGATGATTTTTTTGGTCTTCATTTTGTTTGGTCTTTGTTTTTTCCATAAATTTCAGGGACATTTGTTATCACATGACCAATATAGTCCCATGAAAAAACAAATGCTTCATTCTGAAATATGGATGTGAAGAATTATCCAATCCATTTTTTTTCCTCTTTGGAATGCAATAGACTCCATCAAATTAGAGATGAATACCCTCAACTCAGTTCAATACAGCTTAAGGTTTTCAGCAAGTTTGAAAAAGTATGACCACTCTGAATGCTTTCCTGCCAATACTTTATAATTCTTCCTGTGCCCAACCTAGTCTTCAAAAAAAAGGAGAGAAAAACTTGACTGCGGGAAGAATCTTGATATTTTCTGTCCCTCCCTCATGATAGTTCCTAACCACCATTCCACTCTCCAGGCCTCTTGAAAGTCTGTCCTACTCCTCTTCTGGTTTTCTCCCACATATGCTATTGGTAACAGCTGAAAAGGCTTATCTACAAGCAGAGACTTAATTTGGAGGGTTTTTATGATTGCTAAGAGTGGATGGTTTAAATTCTAGGACACACATACTCATAATCAGCACCATTGCAAGTTAATCAACTACATTAAAATGAAGACTTAATTCCTTCCTAAAGGCTTGAAGGGAAGTATACCATTAAGTGTAGCATTAGATACAGTGCAATGTTGATATTTAAAGTAAAATGCACTGTTTGACCCTTGGATTTATGTATCATGTAAGTTACAATGCAGCTAGAGGATTCTCAAATCAATCTGATTATCTCTTCTGCATCGATCTTCAGATAGAAACACTCTGAAGTGGTAAAGAACTTAAATTCTCTGCTTTTTTGGCCACATTTAGTCTTAATGCAGAGAAAAATCATAGCTTCTAGTTTATCATGACCTTTTAAAAAAGTGATATTCTTCTAGAGTAGTTTTATGTGTACTGAAATGCTTTTGAGTTGTAATCATAAAAATAAATATAAATCTGCAAGTTACAGGGAAGAACTCATGTAAGCTGTTGAAAGTAATTTTAGTTCCTGTTTTCTCTCATGCATACAGTCCTACTCTTTATGCTAAGGTAGTCAATGCATCACTGTCTACCCAAGAAACACAAATAGTGTAAACATGAACATGTCTGTGCTCTTTAAAAAGTGTTAAAAAAAAACCCTATCCTGTCTCTGTAGTGCTGCTGCTGTTCAAGAATTCTGATACAATTCAAGCATAGTTTGAAGTGGGTTGTTATTTTTTAAAAAAACCTTCTTTATGGAGAAAGTGGGGCTTTTCCATTTTTATTTTTTATTGTGAAGGGAAATCAGCTTGAGATTTGATATGCACCACTGTGTCCAGAAAGGGTGGATAGGAAGCATTTTGACTTTAATTTGCCAAACTGACTCCATTAGTAATCAAATTAGTTTTTACTTGAATTAGTTTTTATGTTGCTTAATGTGTTGCAAGAAGTCCGTATGAGTTTGATTATTAGTGTATTGTGTGAGAAACTAGGTCAATCCAGCTAAAGTTAAGTTTAATGTGTTGTACAAGTGCAGGCAGTACCTTGGTTCCAATGGCATGCTAAATTTCTCCTCCTGGTTGGTGGCTGAGTACAAATCCCTGGAAGGAATTTCAATACATTGGTTAGCATAAATTTACCCCTTTTATCTCATCAAAACAGTAACCTCATCTCCCTAGTAACAGAATCCATGTGAAAATCTATTTTTCTTATAACTGAATCCTTTCCTTCCCTCAACTGAACTAGGATCTTCCATGCAATGAATGGCTTCCCAAGACCAGAATTAGAGGTGGTGGAAATGGGACCACTATGATTCTGTCACCCCTCTTTAGGAATGAGGGCTTAGGGTATTCGAGAGCTGAAGTGGCTGTAAATCATGCAGTCCGTTACATCACTATCATTTGATCGAAGAGCCAATTTGGCCTAGTGGCTAAGGCACCAGTCTAGAAACCAGAAACAGTTTTAATTCTTTTTTAGGTATAAAAGTCAGCTAGGTGATCTTGGATCAGTCACTCTCTTAGCCCAACTCACATCACAGTTGTTATTGTGGGGAAAATAGGAGGAGGAGAGAAAATAAGTTATGTTCACTGCTTTGAATTATACATAAAAAAATGAAGGTGGGCCTTCAAATACATCAGGTGGCTTCTGGTCATGATCCAACACTATCAAGTTTAAAAAGAATGGTTGATTCATGTAAATCAGATTGAATCAACTAATTAATATCCCTCTTAATTCATAGAAGACTAATAAATTGGAATGTTATTTTGTGGAGAAAAGACTGATGTCCATGAATTGGTAAAGAAAATTCATTCTGCCAGACAATCATAAAGTTGGAAGGATTATTAAGGCTACAGAATCCAGTCCCCTGCTTATGCCAGTAATCTGAATTAAGGCATTTTGCCATAGATGGCCATTCAACATTTTCTTGAACAACTTGAGAGATGGGGAATGTATTTTCTATCTGGATTTTGTTTTTGAACTACTCTTTTTTTCAGCTTTTTCTAGACATTCAACCAGAATGTCTTGCTCTAACTTAATACCAGTATGTCTTGCATTCTGGAACATAGTGAAGATGATGTTTTATCTTTTGTGGGATAACTGTTGTGATGCCTGAAAACTGCAGTTTATGCACATTCAAGTCTTACTGTGTACATTTAAATCTTATTCAGAATGTTCGCCATGTGATTAAGTTGTGTCTTTTATAAGATCATTTAGATGACATTGGCTTTTTGCAAGCATCATACATTCAATTCTACTGTCTGCAGGAAGGAACCCTAATTTAGCTTGGATCTTCTTAAACTGAAA
The DNA here is from genome assembly GCA_036250565.1 of Sibynophis collaris. Classification (NCBI taxonomy): domain Eukaryota; kingdom Metazoa; phylum Chordata; class Lepidosauria; order Squamata; family Sibynophiidae; genus Sibynophis; species Sibynophis collaris. The sequence continues at coordinate 50,091 of JANHFK010007134.1, forward strand.
TATATCCACATAGTTTTTCCCCATAGACATCAGTTTCTTTATAATATTTGTTGCCTGTTTTCTCTGAAAGGGGCACTTCAGTTAATTAAAATAAGGAGTATCATGCCCCAAACCGGATAATGAATTTAAGGTAAGGTCTTACCACCACATGATAAATTGAATACATTTTACATTGTTATTTTCATACTGATTCATATTCAGTTTATATCAACCTTGGTATTGAGATAATTTCACTTCTACCAATGTCAAGCCAAAGACTCCATTCAGCTGTATTTTTTTTTTCTAAAAGAAAAAAATATTCACTAACCTAATAATGTACATTTACAATGTAGGTTTAAAAAAATGCAATTTAAAAATAGAACCTTATTTATTTAAGAGCTACCAGGAATTATTACTTTTTTAAAACACGTAATCATTTTTATCTGTTCTTTCCATGTAATAATTTTTAAATGCAACTGAATGATTATACTTCTTTGTTCTAAATCTTTGAGCAGCACATTGTTTTCTGGCTTTGCAGTTCTCTTCAGTAATAAATTGAAGTATTTTCCTTATTTGCCCCCACCCCCTATATCCTTTCCTGCAGTTAAAATTCAGAATAAAGATAAAAGAAAATGCATTGCATCTTGAGTTCTGTATGATAGGTTTCAGGATTTATTGCCCTTTTGGATTAATTAGAATATAACAACTATTAGTTTTTATGTCTAAAATTTGCATTTATGGTTTCAAAATATTTCCTCTTATGCCACTTTTCTTTGCAAGTGTATAATATTTTTCTTTTTTGAGGAGAACAGGTAACTCTTGTTAGCTTCAATTAAATAGGATCATATAATGCTTATTTTTCAATAACTACTGACTTATACTGAAGCATAAGTATGTTTAATTAATAACTTTGAACTTTGTTTGGTTGAAGAAATAGAAAAATAGTCCTTAGCTTTTCAATTATTACATTTGCGATCTCTAACAGGGCAAAAGTGCATACATGTTCATGTGCCACAGCATCAACTCTCCTAGCCCAGTTTTGTGTCATCTGCAGATCTGATAAAGTGTTTCCTGCATATCATCAGTTGATAAAATAATGCTAAATAGTATAGGGCCCAAGACCTTAGGCCCCAGGTATTCTACTCAAAGTCTTCAAGAAATGAAGATTGTTCGAATATGAGTCTTCAGCCAATAACATATCCACTTAATTGTCATGCCATCCAGCTCACACTTAAGTAGTTTGCTAATCAGAATGTCATGGGGTACTTTGTCAATTGCTTTGTTAAAATCAAAATTTATCATATTTACATATTATAAAGTTGTTTATCTGACTTTTTTTTAAAAAAAATAAAGGGTTGGCCTGAAAGAACTTGTTAACTAATCTTTACAGATTTCTGTCCATTTCTGCATCGTTTCAAAATGCTTGAATGCTCTAGAAACTTCCCAAATATTGATGTCAGGTTAAATGGTCTGTGCTTTTCTGCAATTTTCACTTTTTTGACAATAGGATATAATAGTTGTCTGCCTACATATGACTGGCACTTGACCCTTTCTCCAGGCAACAGATAGAAATTTCATTGATGTCAGAAGGAATTGACCTTATCCTGGAGATTTGGACTAAGAAGAAAGAAACAAAGAAAAACATAAATATTTTTTGACTATATTTCTATTAATCCCAAGCTTCAATCATGTTGTTCACAATTATTTGGTTAGATGCATATGTTCCTGTTGGAGAATAACAGAATAACAGTTGAAAGGGACCTTGGAGGTCTTCTAGTCCAACTCCCTGTTTAAGTAGGAAATTCTGTACCATTTCAGACAAATGATTGTCCAGTCTCTTCTTAAAAACCTCCAATGTTGGAGCACCCATAACTTTTGGAGGCAAGTCATTCCACTGATTAATTGTTCGCAGTGTTAGAAAATGTCTCCTTAGTTCTAGGTTGGCTTTCTCCTTGATTAGTTTCCATTCCATTGCTTCTTGCCCTACCTTCAGGTGCTTTGGAGAATAGGTTGATTTCCTCTTCTTTGTGGCAAATATCTATTTCCTTAGATACTGGAAAACTGCTATCATATCACCCTTAGTTCTTCTTTTTATTAAACTAACCATATTTATCTTAGAAGACTTTTCAAAACAAGATTTGAGTCACTCTGTCTTTTCTTGTTTAGCATTATACCACTTCACTGAACAGCTGGTATACCAATTATTTTCTTTTTATCTCAAAGGTACCTGAAGAAGCTCTCTTTAGGCATTTTGTCACCTTCTCTGCAATTCCAGACTGGCTCTTTGTATTCTTCCTTGATGATCTTCTTCCTTTCAAGTGCTTTATATGTTATCCTATTATATACAATATAATTACCTCCTTTTTATTGTTTGTGTTCCTTTTGAATAAGTAGTATCACTCAGTTACTATAAATAATCAGAGACTTCTCACCAAGTTATCTAATTGCCCTTGTTTGGAATTTAAGTTCATATTGCTTATTTCCCTTACTATAAGCATCAATAGAGAGCTAATTGATTTAGTGGTTAAGGCATCAGCTTAGAAGCTTGGAGACCATGGATTCTAGTCCTGCCTTAGGCACAAAGCCAATTAGGTGACCTTGGACCAGTCACTTTCTCTCAGCACCAAGAAGGAGGCAGTGACAAGCCACTTATTAAAAACCTTTCCAAGAAAACTTCAGGAACTTGCCCAAGCAACATCAGAGAATCAGATGCAACTAAGCAGAAGCAGGGAGGGGAGGGGTAGCGTTACTAAATAATGTTATGATCCAGTGCACTTTCTGATTTTTCACCAAATTGTTGAATAGACCACATTAGAAATACTGTATATTTCAACTTCCATCTACAAGGCTTAAGTTTTTATTACTCTCTTTCAGTGATTCAGTTTAAAATTCTCATCATCATGTTCACCATGTTTTGGCCACATAGATTTTTACCAGTTTTTGTAAGATGTGATCCATTCTATTCTAGCAATCAATCTTCCAGATAATTCAGACAATAGCTCCAGAAATTAAACCTCTCATGTTGACATCATTTGCATAGCAGTCATTACTTTCAGAATTCTTACATTTTGCATCTTATGAAAAAGTGGATGAGAACATCAACTGAAACTCCAGTTTCTTGCCCTTTCTTCTTAGTCTATTGATGAAGTTGCAGCTATTTTTAAAAAATTTAGCTTGCTTCCAAATATGTTTCCAAGGAAGAATAAGTATTAAGACTTAGAAGGCATTCTGCCACACAAGTAACTGACTGATAGACAATCTAAAACAAGAATTAGATAATAATAATAATCTAATCAGAAACGCTTAATAACTTTTTTTAAAAGTTCTATAATTTAAGTTATTCATACAGAAGTTGTATTGTCTCATTAAGAAAAGTTGCAAACTAAGTAATAGGAATGTTTAGTATTTCCAACTTAGATGTTTCTTTGAAATATCGGCAACTTTTAAAAGTCGTATTTCTACTACAGGCAGATAGTTTAATATTATGTGTATTATCTCAAAGTACAGAATGTCCAAAGAGAGAAAAAGCTACATAAAAACCTTGCAAAATAATCTAGTGAGTTGTAATGTAGAAATGATGATTTCCTAAGGGAAATATTAAGGAGATTGAGGTTGATTTAGCCATGCAGTTTATTAGGAGTGAATTGAGGCTATACACTTTCCTTTTTCTTTTCTCCCTTATGCGGTATTTCAGTCTCTCTCAGAGAACAATGTTGGATTTGCAGTATGTCATGTACACAAACATTTGCTCAGAAATTCATGTTTTCTTTGTAATTGTAATGATTTACACTTTATACATTTAAATTTTGGTGTTGTAAAATATTGCAAAAACTACATGAATCATTTGTACTTGTCTAGGGAAAAGAGGTAGGAATGGCCTACAAGCTACTATGTATTAAGCAGCAATTCCCAGTTTATAAGAACATAAATTATATCTCTATGCAAATCTGGGTAGTTGGTAAATTGTTAAAGGCATTGAAAAGCAAGAAAACAACAACATCAATAACAACATAATAATAATAAAGATGAACAAAATGACAAAACTAGATGTGTATAAAGAAAAAGGAAACAAAGGGGACTTCAATCAGCCCTGTCAAAGGTAAAATTGTAAACTTATTTGTAAACCAAGCATCAGACAACATCCACTATATTAACTTTAAAAGCCATAAACCACTGTTCAATCATCTTTTATTCTGTTTACTATTAAGAATCCTGCCTAGGAAATCTACATCTTGGTTCAGAATAGTAGAAGTATGAATGTATTGCACTGTGAGTGCAGTTTACCTCTACAAAATTGTTATCTGTGCATGAAGTCATACAATACATATATGAAATGGCCTAAAAGTATATGCTCAAGATTAAATTGGTCTCAATTTCCAAAAACCATTTTTCAAGGCAGTCATCCAGCGTGCTTGAATTGTCCAACATACCTGAGAAAAGGTTTGTTGGATGGAGAAGACTAATGTAAAATCCTGCTTTGGAATTTCTTTTAATAAAAAAGCAGAAGAAAATGAAATGAAATCAGTAAAAACAATAGGAGCAATTAAATGCTGTTTTAAAAATAAAAGACATTCAGTCTTTTATTTGGACCAATCATTTTTTCTCAGCCCAACTCATCTTCCTGGGTTATTGTTGTAAAGAAAATATGAAGAGGGGGATATATAAATCAAATATATAAGAGAGATTAAAAAATATTCTGCTTGTAATACCAATAGTCAATTCAATAGTTATTAAAAATAGAAACCTTCTTGTCATGCACTCAAAGGTCGCAAAGAAAATTAAAGTTTATTAAAATAAACAGTCACAGATCAAAGACACAGAGAGGAAAAAAACATAGCTCGGATGTTCAATAAAAGCCTATTAGTGTGCGAATTAAACATATCAAAAGAAACGATGAGGTCCAAGAACTATTTGTTATTGCTTTGGTACAAAATTTGTACTATAGATTTCCTGATCCTGATTGTTTAGTAGATAGTAGAGATTTGCCATATGACAGGACTTTGAATTGTTTGTAATAAGACGGAAGATTAAATCTACCTCCAAGGATAATAGATCGGACAAGTACCCAAACTAGTATCTCAATTTCAGATTCTGAACAAATAGATAAACACACTTGTGCTTACCATTGAGGGGAAGATACTACTGAGCACAGTATTCAGATGTGCCAATATGAAGGCTATCTTATGAACTGGGACCAGTAAATGATACAAATATTTGGGAATGTTAAAAAGAGGACGTATGAAAATATTGTGGCAGAGATTTGAAACTTTGGTTCTATCTCTTTGTTAATCAAGATCTAAAATTTTCAAGTAGAAAATTGAAGCTCTCTTCAGGTTTCATCCAAGTCTAACATAGATACAGACTCGGGGGAGGGGGTCACCAGTAAGCCAATCATTCATTATTTGTTTCTTGCAAGGAGTCTGGTATCTGTCTTCCAAAACTAATAGGACTAAAGATTTGTATTCACCACCACCACCATCCATTCAAATTTCTTTAAGTAAAAACTTCAACTGGCAGATTTGTAACTAAGCCTTGGCTGAAAATCAGCAAGAAAGTGCATTGCAGAAAACAAACATTAACAAAGCAGGGGATTCAAAATAGGAATTTCAGAAATTTAGATGGAAAAGATTCCTCCTATGCACGATACATCTGTAACTGCAGCACTGTGCACCATATAGAAAAGACATAGCATGTTAGCTTTAAAAATCATTGCAGACGCATAGTTGCTAGCTTACAGATTGAATATCTAATAACTGTTTAGGTACTGTTTATGCTTTCAAATACAGTTTTGAAGATGGAAATAAAGCAAAGAAAGACTATAAATAATATGTTAGGAAAGGAGGATTTCTGTAGAGCAAAAACCATGCAATAAAACATTGACTCAAGTATTTTTTTCCCCCTGCTCAGTTTAATAGTTGGCTTCTCTAGATTTAAGAGAAGAAGGAGAAGGAGTGGCTTCATTATTCTTTGGGTCAGCAACAACCAGTGGGACATTACTTTTGTTAATTTAGATTTATTAGAATTGCATTAGTTTTTTCACCAAAAGGATTGGTCTGAAGGTAAATGCATAATGTATTTCAGATTAATGTATTTTACTCAGCATATATTATCTTTTCAGAAAATCAATTTTGTTTAATTAAGTTTTGGAAGACATTTTGATACTTTATTAAGGAAAATATTATTCTTAGTTTTTCCCCTCTTTCGTGGCTCTGTTTTTATTAGATACGGTAATTTTTGCATCTAGTGCTAAGCAATTGATCTGTTTCTCTGGATCATTCCACAGCTGTAACAAAAGGAGATTGTTAAAGATATGAACAAAATGGAAAATGTGCTTGTTTTGAGCTATGAACAAAAGAGTCCTACTTGAAATTGATTAAAGGTCCAGAGACTAAAACATATGAAGAACAGTTGCAGGATTTGGGTTTGGCTAGTCTAGAGAAAAGAAGGACTAGCGGGACATAATAGCAGTATTCAATATTTGAGAGACTGCCATAAAGAGGAGGGGGTCAATTTATTTTCCAAAGCACCAGAGGGCAGGACAAGAAACAATGGATGGAAACAAATCAAGGAGAGAACTTAGAATTAAGGAGAAACTGCCTAAGAGTGAGGACAATTAACCAGTGGAATAGCTTGCCTTCAGAAGTTGTGGGTGCTTCATCACTGGAAGTTTTTAAGAAGAGATTGGACAGTCACTTGTCTGAAATGGTATAGGATCTCCTGCTTGAGCAGGGGGCTGGACTAGAAGACCTCCAAGGTCCCTTCCAGCTTGATTCTGATATGTTATGACAGAATAGTCCCAGTTGGCTGTTTTCTGTTTTGCATCAGAACAAAACTCAAAATGGGTCAAAGTATGTAATTCCAACTTCAAAACAAACTCTTGAACATAAAGGCTCCATTTCAAGTATGGAACAGTTGAATGACCAATTTCAATTTTATTTTTTATATTTAGAACTTTGAAGATACCACTGTTTGAAACAGTCATTATCTTCTAATGTTTGGAACCAAACAGGGAATTTTGTTATGATCTCAAAACAACATTCTCTGGATGTAAATGTCTTCAGTTTTGACCTTGAAAGACAATCATCTGAACACATGAGCTTTATTTCAAGGGCAGGATATACTAATAGCTTTTATAAAATCAGAACATTTTTGTTACATATTCAAATCAAGGAGCACTAGGCTCCACTCAGGTCCGCCCAAAGCGGTGAGAAAATACTTATAGCTGATTGGCTGAGCCATCTGACAGCTCCCTATAAAAAGAGCAAGCTGTCAGACTGGCTTTGCTGGGTTGTACAGAGTTGTACAGAGATCAAATACTGAACCATCTTGTCTGCCTCTTCAATCGCCCTATCTAACAATTTTGTTACCAGTTGTCATTAAGAAAAAGTAATTTATCTACTAGAAATCTCGGTAGGTGCAGAAAATACTGTTTACATACATTCTTTTAATATTTTACTCCCTTGTAGCTAACATTCTCTGAACAATGAGCAAAGGGAAGTTAAATAGATGGAGATAATTTAATATTTTTTCCTGAATTTTAGAAATTAGGATGGAACTTTTCCTCATTGACAGATAAAAGATTAGAATTGAAATTATACTTTGGTTATAGATTGATAGATAAGATTTTAGAATAATATTGTCTATATAATCAACAATATGTGAAACCTAACCTGGCAGACCTTCCTTTTTAGACATGAAATAATGTTAGACATTTAGAATAATGTTTCTAGGAGTACACTGTAACTGTTTTTTTGTCGTAATGCATATTATGCCTCTGAAATTTTGATAATATTTGTAAGGAAATAGTTACTGCATTATTATACTTTTTAAAAATATAAGGTAGAACATGTTTTTGAAAGGTGGGCAAATTAATTAAAACATTTGAAACATAAGAGAATGAAGATTTTTTAAATGTGGAAATTGCTTTATTTATTTATGTGTTTATGAAATTTAGAAACTACTTATATCACTCAGAGATTGATCCTGGGTGATGTACAATTAAAACATAAAAACATAAAAATCATATATAAATATTATTTTAGGAGGCAACTAAAACATTCACAACACTATAAACATTACAGTACATTTCTGGAGTATATACAGTTTCTAAATCTTCTGTTTAACATGCCAGCATGAAATTGAATAATCTAGTTTAGCGTCTACATTTTATGTAAATATTACAAAGTTGTACAGAAAGAATAAAATCCTGTTGGATTCACAATTCAGATGTCATGGACTTAATGGAAACATGCCACTGTCAGTCTTGAATAATAATCTTGAAAAGAAAAATATAACTATTATAGAAAACCTGTAGCCAATTCCCAACTGAGTTGTTTTAGCTACGTTTGTTAAGAATACTAATAGGATCAACCCAGTGATATTCTCTATCTTTGTCTTCTGGTAAAGGGCCTCAGTCAAGGTTTTGATTTGGTTTGTTTGATTTGTGCCTTCAAGTCAGTATTGATTCCCAGTGACTACCTGGACAAGTCCCTGAAATTTTTGTGGAGCATTTTCAGCAGAGGTTTGCCTTACCTTCTTCCTAGATTTAAGAAAGAGTGACTGAACTCAAAATAGCTTCATGCTGAAGGGAGGACTAGAATTTGTGATTTCCCAGTTTGTACCCTGATGTCTTAAGCCACCATGTCAAATTGGCTCTCTCAGTCAGAGTAACTAAGATCATTTTAGTACCATATGCAAACCTGAAGCAGACCCAAATTCATCTAGATAATCCACTTTCCCCCCATGCATTTGGAGTTAGATGTGCAGTATCCTCTCTATTACTGTTCCTAATAAAGACAAATGTGCAAATAGTAGTAATTATCTTAAATCACACTGTTCATTAAGGACCTCTTCGAGAGAGGCCTGTGAGTATAAATCTGCCATGCCTCTTATATGAAATAACCTTGATTACCCTTACTGAAGATCTGTACTAGATGACAAATTTTGAAAATGTTGCCTGTTCCTCAGCCTCCCCAAATTGTTTCCGTTACATTATGATCTAGGTGCTCCCATAAACTCAGCATAATTGTATATATGCAGTCAGGAACAATAGTGCCAATGGCTCTTTTCAATGCCACACTAAAACAAGGCCTTAACAAAATTGCCACTGCATATCAGATTATTTGGGGATCCCAATCCTGTGGATTACAAACTACCTAGGCAAATGATTTAAATCAGTTGGTTGATTAAGCCTTTCATCTGTATTAAGACATAACATTTTAACTGGTTCAGGTGAGTATAATTAACTGAGAATCATGAAATACTGAGAGATAAAGCAGTATATATCAGTATTGTGCTAATGTGGTACTGGTCTCATCTGGAGGTACTGATGTCTAGAGGACTAGTCATAAGATACTGTGTCTTACTCTTCCCAGCATCCTTGGTGGGCTGAATGGATGTTCCCAGAAGAAGAGCTTTATTTTACAAAGATAACTGCAACTCCAGACTTCAAGGAATGTCAGAAAGCTGCACTTTTTGTCTAATTAAGCCTTTCCTAATGCGGTGCTTTTTAGATGTGTTGAACTGTAATTCACATAATCTCTAGTTATGCAATGTATCTTTTTGAATACTTTGACAAGAAATCTTTGTTTCTGTCAGAAGCCTGAAAACATTCTTTATAGATTATAATTTGTTTACTTAATTGAGCTAAATACAATTTTGTATTAGATACATGTGAATAGATAGATAAAATAAAATACTGTTATTAATATCTAGACAATTACATCCCCCAACTTTAATTAAATACTGTTGATTCTTAAAGAGAAAGTAATACTTGTGGATAATTGCTTACATGGTACTCTCTAGCCATTATTTCTATGCTTTCTCTTTTAATTAAAGGAACTTTTTTTAAAAAATTGAGACAATATTATCATATAGAGTCTGGTGCCAAATATTTTTATATTTTCTATTCTGGAGAATAACACAATATTTATTTTTTAAAACATCAATTTTACATACAGTGGTGGCCAGTTAAAGAAGTACTCTTTGATTTGGTTTGGTTATTTCAAGTAGCAAAATAAAAAATACTAAAATTTTCAACCTATTTTTTCCCTCTGTCTTCTATCATTCCAGGACTATACTTTGACCATGTACTTTCAACAAGCATGGAGGGATAAGAGGCTTTCGTATAATGTAATACCTTTAAATCTTACACTGGACAATAGAGTAGCAGATCAGCTTTGGGTTCCTGATACCTACTTCCTGAATGATAAGAAGTCATTTGTACATGGTGTCACCGTGAAGAACAGAATGATTCGTTTACATCCAGATGGGACAGTTCTCTATGGTCTCAGGTCAGCATTAAACATTTTGAATGGCCGCATTCTACTGTATATATAAATCAACAGGCTAATTCTCTTTTCCTTTTCTTTCTCTAGTTTTCCTTTTCTTTCTCTAGTTTTTCTCTTTTTTTATGTAGGTTGTGTAGAATTTTGCCAGCTTCCCTCAATTTTGTGGTCTTCAAAACGGTTGGCACTAAAGCCCCATAATCTGAATGTCATTATGGCATTTTCAGTCCAAATCTTCAGGAGGGCACTAAATTGAGGAAGGCTAATATATAGTAAGTCTTGTAACAAAACTAAACGCTTTAATCACAAACAATGCAAGTGACTTTAATGAAGAAACATCTTAAAGACTAGTATAACTCCATGTATAACACTTTTGCTTAAGGTCTTCAGGGTGGAAAGAACAGTACTTCTCATCTCCCCCCACCCAATTATACTATTGCCACTTGCTTCCAAAATATTGGTTTGTCTGTGCTAGTATATACATTTCAAAGGAAATAAAAATGGATTGGATGATACCTCTTTTTTATTTTAAATGGTTCTTATTACACAATGAAAAAATTGCAAAACAGCAGCAGCAAACCAAAATTGATATGTAACAGCTGAAAATAGGTATCAGAATTATACTGTGGCAGAATATTGAGAATGGCTTGATGTCTGTGAATTTCAAGATAAGAGTTCTGCAGCAAAGATGCTTTCTTGTTACAAAACAGTAATATGTATATTCATCCTTGGGATGGGAAGATTTTTTTTATATAAAGTGTCAAGAAAATATTTTCTTACTTCATTCGTCTGCCTTTTCATTTGTCCTCAAATGTCCTCTACATATGTACTTCCCAATATGGTATGAAAAATGCACCTGTGAATAATTTGAAATTGAAGATTATACAAAAGCCAAGAAAATATTTAGCATTTAAAACATACACACACACATTTTACAGCCAAGAATTGTGTGGATTATCAGACCTGTGTTGTCACATAATGCTTAAATGAGTCACAAAATAACTCAACATAAAATCCTTACATGAATTCACCTATATATGTTGACTTGTAAAAACAGGCAAATATACTTTTATATATAGGAAGAACCATCAGAAAAGAGAAAACTTATTATTTTTTGTGTAGTAATTTCTTCATGCAGTGACTTAGCATTTGACATATACATGAACTTTAATGGGTTTACGAAAGCTAGGCAAAAGAAAAAAAAGAAAAAACTCTATTTTCTAATCCATCTAATCTAATCAGAAAAAAATATTGTATTAACAAGGCAGATTAAAAACTTAGTCTTCTCTAAGCCTTCTCCCATCAGATTGCTGTCCAGATGTGTTACATTTCAGCAGCACAAATGCATTTCCTCTAGGAATTATGGAAGTCTGACACATCTGAAGGACAACAGATTGCAGATTGATTTAACTCTCTAAAAGCAGTGCCATCAAAGAAGTGGCTGCTAATTTATGTGAGTAATATGGTCTCCTTAAGCTAAATTAGAGAACCAGTTTTGTTGTAGTGGTTCAGGCATCAAGCTAGAAACCAGGAGACTGTAAATTTTAGTCCTGCTTTAGGATTAAATGAAACCAACTGGGCCAATCACTTTCTGTCAGCCTTAGATAGGAAAAGCCAATAAAATTGCAGGGACTAGTCATAGGATTCAATACTGACTTGAAGACACACACAATACAAACTCAGTCTAATGTCAAAGCACTTCCTTGTAATATCAGTTCTATATTTAAAAAACAATAACATTCAAGATTCCAATATTATTGCAAAGGTAAGTACTGTTAAAAACTGCATGATTTATATAAAAACAAATTTGGAATCAGGATTTCTGCATTTAGTATTTAGATATCTTTTTCTTCCCTAAACAATTTTTAAAAAATCCTTTTCAGAATTTAGCTAGAACTTTGATATGGAATATGAATGCTATACAAGACAAGGGGCATTTTGACTCTGCTTTAAAAATAAGCAATTAAAAAATTAGCAATAAAATATTTTTGGAATCATGTTTTGGTGTTGGTCATGGTATATACAATTAGGAGGAAAAGAGTGGGAAAACAATTATATGGCAATATATTGTAATTAAATTTAGGCATATATGTTTCTTCTTTACTTTCCATCTAAATGTATGAGTGACTTCTAGTTGCCCTATATATTGCCACATATCTATGCAGATCTCATATAATATATAAGAATGTCAGGACACCACTTCCTTTTAATCTGCCAGCTGTATGAACAGATGGAAAGTATGTTACAGGACCAGAGGGAGATGTCAAAATTCAAACCACAGGGAAAGGAACAACATGCAGACTTTTTTCTTTTATCATTATATAAAAAATATACTGTAGATATTGAAAGATAGCACTAATTGCTAGATTACTATTTGTTTTTAAAACAAAGTGTCTTGGGATGTGCAATGAAAATAGCATGTTCTTTCAGCTTTTTTTTGCTTTGTGGTAATAAATGTTTAAATACATTTTCCCCCAGAAAAAAATCTGATTTTTTTAAAGAAAAAATCTGAAATCTGATTCATATTTGATAGGAATAAATCAAAGGAACGAGTGAGATATTGAGATGGTTCTGTTATTAATATATTCAGTTCTCTCTCAGCTCAGTTTTTATTTTTATTCAATAATTGTTATTATGTATTAATTGTTTTTTAATCTTATTGTATGCCATTCAGAGTCACTTTATCTTGAGATAGGCAGCACTTTAAATTTGAATTACAAATAAATAAATAATCAAATAAATAAATAACTTTCTTAATTGATTCAAAACAATTTAAGATACCTCATTTTTTTACTTCTCTCAGTAACTTAAACTGAGATTAAGTGGCCTGCCTGATACTACTCAAATAGTGAAGATTTGAATCAACAACCTCCATACATATTAATACTATAAACTGTAAGAATACAGATATTATATTTTTTCTTAACATTTGTCATTTCTGAATAAATTAATATTTTAGTTAAGAAAAAAAATCAACCGATATATTTACTAATTTTAGAATATTTATTTTTTAATGTAAAACTATAACTATACCTTCACACACTTAGACATAATTTGCTTTTAATTCTTTGGAAATTACTCTAAAGTTAGTATTAATCTTTATTATGATGATCACTAAACATAATTATACAATTTGTAGTAGGATTTACAGAGCTCAGATGGAAATACATAAAATTACTGATTAAATTAGGAAAAAAATAAATTAGCAATAAAATACAAGAAATAGTGCTGAAAGATTAAATACTCAAAACTAAATAACTAAATTATAAAACTACTTTGCAATATACATAAAAATGCTTAGTTTTAGAAGAGTAATTATAAACCTATCATAAAATAACATAAATGTCAAATAGAATTATCAAATTACATTATTTGTTTCTCATCAGGTGGAACAAGAATTGTCATGTTTCACTATCTGTTTCCTAGTAGTACAAGCACTTGAAACATAATCTGGCAACTGTTCATAGTCATTATAGTCGACCAAAAGTAGGATTTAATATAATTTCATCATAAAATCATTACAGCAGCATAGGGTCAAGAGAGTTATTTGCTCCTGAATTCAGGGACAAGATTATCTGAAAAATGAACATATTGGTACCTTTGTTCCAGTACAATTAAAGACAGTATGTTAAAATCTTCTAGGGTAAAAGCCCTATAATATTTTTCTAGTAGTAAGATTCTATAGATATTTAGCCAGGACCAAATGTTTACTTAGGTTCCCTTACCGAAAAAGGAGAAAATTTCTAGCATTATTAATGCTAGAATTAATTATTAATTTCTAGCATCTGTTAATGAAAATCTATTATTTCCTATCTAGCACATTTTTAGCTTTGGAAAGTCACAAAGAATACAGGTATGTTATAAGGCAGGCCAGTATGTGTAATAATTTCTCCATCGTGTTCTTCCAAGTTGAATAAACATTATCTAGTGGCAGCAATGGAGCAAGATTTTTGGAGAAGAATGCCATGTTAAGCCAGTAAATCATCATTTCTGCTTCCACTGAACTGAGAACTACTACAATCAGAATCTTGTACTGTAGATGCACTGAGCTACCCCTGAGAAAATCCTGAGGAACTTACATTGAACAGTTTCCAAAAAAGGAAAAGTATTTTTAACAACACAGCTTTGATATATTGAAAACAACTTGAACAATTAAAAGTTAACTTGGTGTTTTCTTCTTGCACATATCCTAAAATTTTCTTCCTCATTTTTAAATGTATATTTTAGAGCAAATGATATAACTAGGAAGATCTCCAAATGTCATCAACAGTCAGCTCTATAGCTCTAATACCAATAAATGCCAATGCTAAAAGAAATTACTGTATACTATAATGTGTCATAGAACAATACTGAAAAGAACTTTCATACCATAATTTTCTACAGTGCCATATATGCCATATAGTGTATCAAGTAAGATTCATCTACATGAATCTGGCCAGATTGTTTAGTATGTAAGAAAGGTGGATGAAAATCTGGTTTTTGTGGATATTGTCAATTTTTAATAGGCATGTTAAAACTAATATTTTAACCATGTGTATATTATGCATTTTCACAAAACTATTTTTGGATATGGAATATCATGGTTCCTCTTTCATGACCCTTATAGACGATTAAAAGTATAAATATGAAGTGCTGATACTACCACTCCACTGAAGCATTGTTTCTTTCAGGATAATTAAAAACAAGGAAAAAATAAAATGGGTAAGTCTTGCTGATAAAAGGCAAGCAAAGACTTGTGTTTAGTTGATGATTTTGGTGAGGGGTTACTTTTTAGCTAAGAGATGATGAAACATTTCAGAAGTGGACTTTAAAATTTTTACTTGTCTTTATTATTAACATTTTAATATTCATGGCTAGTTGCTTTGGCTTATTGACAGTTTTATGGCCAGTTCAGAAGAAGGGTTCCAGTCAGCAATAAATGTAGACATTATCTTTTCTATGATCTAAAGAAGTCAATTTAGCCATCTCAGCAAGTTCATCTTCACCAACCATTCCTCCATTGTGGACAGTACTTAATAAATCTTTAAAATCCTCTGAATCACGTGTGTATTTGAATCCAAAATTTTCTAGCTTTTTTTCAAGTCTATCAACTATGATAAAATTTTCTTTTTTGTAGTTCACATTTGCAATATAAAATTGAAGTGCCTTTATACATCCTAAACAATTTATCTGGCGACATATACCAACAGCACATAATTTTATAAAAATTATCTTTAAGATTATAACAGTGTAAATTTTAATTCTTTCAACTACATATTTATCCATTGTTCAATCTGTATATTATAACCAAAATGTTTGTTATACATTCTTTCCTGTATTCTTCTTCTGTTTCAAATTTCAATACAGTTTTACATTTTAGTAATTACATGTTATCATTTGTACACAATTCTGTTTCAGACTCAGTCTCACAATGTTCAAAACCATATGGTCTTTTGTCCAAAAATAAGAAAACTATTAGCAACCATATCCCTCTACTATTAGTTCTTTTGATTTAAGTTTATATTTCCCTTGACACAATTCCTGTACTTACCATAAGTTAGCCATTTGTTTTTGCTTATTATTTCTCATATATAAAATGCTTTTCGTACTGCGAGCCACAAAGGTATTTTTGGGCACAGTCTGAGTTTATATCTATTCTATATTCTCAACATGAAACCTCTAACATTTTAAAATCATTCTTAAAGTCTAATTTTGTGCTTCTTTTTATTTTAGTGCTATATTGGTTTCTTTCCAATTCTTTGGCATCTTTATTCCTTGCAAGATTGATTTCATTGTATTTTGTAAATGTTGCAAAAGTTCATTATCAAAACATTTATAGTAATAACCTATTAATTCATCTGGTCCAGATACCTTTCTCATTTAATCTTTCTTACAGCTTCAAAAATTTTCCTTATGTTATAAGTCCATTTATAATTAGTCTCTGTTCCTCTGTAGTCCTTGGTAAATTTTGTTTCTTTAGATATTGATCAATTATCTCTACAGAAATATCACTTCTGCACTTTAGACAGGTTTAAAAATAGATTGATAGAATTCTTTTTGTATGGCTGTATTATCTATTAATACAGTATCTCCCTCTTGCAATTTCAGTAACATTTTCTTTTCTTTTTCTTTTCATAATTTATATACCAGGCACTCCCCTGATTTATTTGCAAACTTTGTTATTTTTGCTTTGCATAATTCATTTTTTATTTCCATTTCTCCTACTCTTAACATAGAAAAATGTTATTGTAAGAGCTTATTTTGTTGAAAAATATTTTGTTTCTGGAAATTTCTTTTTTCCCTCTTTATATCATTTAAAATAGCTCCTACACTATTGATTCTTTCTGTAGCAACATTTTGCTTTGTCTCCACCTAAAAGAACTAAATTTTATTTTATAAATTAAAATAGCAATAGCACTTAGACTGCTATACCGCTTCATAGTGGTATATAAGCCCTCTCTAAATGGTTTACAGAGTCAACATATTGCCCCGAACAATCTGATTAAACAAAATAACAGAATTATGATTCAAAGGAGTCTTTTAAAATATCTCTACTTTAGAAACCTTAGTAGCCATGTTCTTTGAAATCAAACTTATGTCTGTGCTTTTCAGAAAAATAGGTGTGCTTTCTTAAATTGCCATTTTTCTGTCTTCATATATCAACCAGCCCTAAATCGTCCTTCAAATCTAAGAAAACTTTTGATAATTTGCCTTGAGTGATTTTAATATCAGAAGCTCTAGCCCACTGTGAGGAGATCACTCTATTCTACTTAGAGATCCCTTAAAAGAGCTGTGGTGGTGCAGTGGTTAAAATGCAATGCTGCAGGCTAACTCACTGCTGACTCCAGGAGTTTGATTCTGAGTGGTTCAAGTTTGACTCAGCCTTCTATCCTTCCAAGGTTGGTAAAATGAGAACCCAGATTGTTGGGAACAATATGCTGATTCTGAAAAACCACTTAGAAGGGATTGGGAAGCATTGTGAAGTGGTATATAAGTCTAAATGCTATTGATATTGCTATTGCTATTCCAATTCCTATCAGACGCTAATTTTCATAAGAGAAACATATTAATCTCTCCAAAATTCCTTTACAGAACATTACTTTATCGTCATTTAGGGCATAAATTCCCAGTAATCTTACTCTCGTGCAAATTAACTTCCTCTCCAACAGTTATACTATGCTCATCAGTCAGTACAAATTCTGGTTTTAGTTGGGAATTTATTTATTTATTTATTTTATTTGTCAAGTACATATTAGATAATATATATAATTATAGGCATGAATTGAGTACA
>JANHFK010007134.1:79775-95708 GCA_036250565.1 Sibynophis collaris
AACAAGTCTCATTCAAACTCATTTCCACTGTAATTTCATCTTGTCCCTTCTGGATGAAGTTCAGTAAAAATGTCATCTCTTTGAGGGACATGACATGATATAAAATTGATTAAT
The DNA here is from genome assembly GCA_036250565.1 of Sibynophis collaris. Classification (NCBI taxonomy): domain Eukaryota; kingdom Metazoa; phylum Chordata; class Lepidosauria; order Squamata; family Sibynophiidae; genus Sibynophis; species Sibynophis collaris. The sequence continues at coordinate 79,890 of JANHFK010007134.1, forward strand.
CCTTTTTATTTAGGAGAAAATGCAAACATAATATCATGATAGCCAAGCAATGTTGCAAATTTCTATGAAAATATTCTCAAAATTAAAACAATTGTGTGAAAAAATTCAAAAAATATAACTTATAGCACATAAGAAATTTCGTGTTTTCTAGTTATCTATCCTATTGTGATATCTGAGACAGGTCTGTATTTTAGTCATTAGCTATTTTAGTCTTAAAATAAACATCAAGTTCCTTATAAAATGGTGTTTCTGAATCCTCAGAATTACTGGTATGGTACTTAGGAATCCTAGTATATATAGTTCAAACATATTAGGGAGTCTGCTAGGTTCCAGAAGATGGTGGAAAGAAATTCCTGTCTTATTTAGGTCTTCTCTTTAGGTCTACCTGTAATTCCCTGTTATGTCCTTGGAATTGGTAAATTATGTCATCTTCACTAATCGTAGTCCAGAAGGAATGGGGTAAAATGAACACAAGAGCAGGGATAGAAATTAACTTTTGATTTTCTACAGGCTTAATAAGACCATCAAACCTAAGGCCCCAATGGCGTCCTCTCTTCCAACACAAATGCTTGTTTAAATTGAACCTATCAACTAAAAGTGCTGCAGCATAATTCTCAATAGTGTCTAGCGTTCTTTTGGATAGGCTATCCAGATTTGGAAGAACTGTAATAAATAATATATATATATATATTTAAAAAGATGAATTCCAAAACAGCCAAAACAAATTGTGCTGATGATAGTGTTATTAGGTGCATACTGTAACCCACTTCCTTCCCTGTTGTTCTTCCATGTTACAAGTGCATAGGAAACAAGATCATTTTATTTCTATAAAATTGGGAAAATACTTGTACCCAGTCAGAAGTCTACCCCATGTACATCAATATTCTCTTTTATCAATTGGCAGTGAATTCATTGAATCAAGAGTTATCCCCTGGCAAGTCATGTCTGACTTTAGGGCATGGTGTTCATCTCCATTTCTTGGCCAAGGGAACAAGCATTATCCAGACATTTTCTGTGGTCATGTGACCAGCATGGCTATATGCCAAAGGCACATGGAATGCTGTTACCTTCCCACCGAAATTATACCTATTAATCTATTTGCGTTTGTATACTTTTGAACCACTAGATGGGCAGGAGTTGGGGAAAGGAACAGGAGCTTACCCCTTTGCACGGCATATGGGGCTCAAACCCTGGCTGTCAGCTTTTCAGCTGACAAGCACAGCATCTTTAACCACTGAACCATTGCGCCTCCTAAGGAAACTAGAGTACATAACAACAAACCTGGATTTCATCCAGTGTTTTATTTATAATTAATTTTTAGGGGGCGGGCATAACTATTAAAAATGATGTAACAATAATAAAATAATCTATGGAGTAATATTACTGTAGATTAACTTATTTGTTATATTTCATATTTCTTAAGGACCCATCTCCCTCAGAGAGGGGGGCTTTTGATTGTTTTAAATTCTATAAGTGCATCAAATAAGCAATAATGACCTAGAATTAAGAAGACTAACATGATCTTTTAAAGAAAAAAGCATTTTCAATTTACTTACACTTTCCTGAGAAAGCATTAGCACAACCTACAAAGTATATTGCCAGCTGTGTGCTTTTTTATAAAGTATCAGCGGGATGGAATGTCTTAGATTTCATTTAGCTCAGTGCTAAGTATCTCTGAGCAAAGGAAATGCAATACCTTCCCAAACAGACAAATTAGGTCATAAAGAAGCTCTGAAAATGCCTTCTGTAAAGCACATTCAGGAACATTTAAATAATAGAACTCTACTTAAAGGGCAAAGCAAAAAAATGAAAATTGTTCTTAGTGTTTCAATAAAATAAATATATGAAAATGAAACAGGGAATTTGGGGGAAATTTAGAGAATAGTACTATTGTTTATGCCTAGCATGACATCTGGATATTCATATGTGTTCAAAATTACAGAAAAATGGGTGTGTGTGAGTTGAGTGGCCAATAAAATAAGGGTAACATTGTAAACCTAGTCAAACAAAAAAGTAAAATAGAAATTGTACAATTGTACAATTAAAGAAAAACAGATTTTACACCATTAGAAAGCATTTTTAAAAAGATCAATACAAGATTATATGAATAATATGAATATTGGCTGGCTGCAGGCTGCCCTCAAAACTACCAGCCTCCGCTTCTTGATTGCACCAAAAAAGCCATCACCATCCTGTTCTTCACTCCAGCCGCACACCCCATTGCCTGCTGCGCCGGAGCAGAGAGACTTGCTGGCAGAAGCCAGTAGTTTTCAGTATAACAAACCTGCAGTCAGCCGCCGCTGCCAGCTTGACTCCAGCTGGCAAAGAGGTGGTGACTGGGAGGCTTCTTACACTGAAAAAAAGAGGAGGTGGCTGCAGGCATCTGGCGACAAGGGGGGCAAACAAATGCAGCCTGGTGGAGAGCCCAGTGGCAACGGCTCAGCCCTGGCTTGCCTTCCCTGGCAGCCAGCTGTGGGAGGAAGGTAAGGTTGCAGGATGAAGAAAGAGGCAGTCATGGGGGAGGAAGCGGGGAGATTGAGTAAGGGCTGGGGTCTCTGAAGGAGGGGAAATGAGGCAAGGTGTGGTGAAGGAAGAGCGAGCGGCATGCAGGAGGAAGCCCCAGGAAGGCCAGAGACGGGGAATGGCTGAGGCGGGTGGCGAGCAGGTGGAGGCTCCAGGGCCTCGGGGAATGACGTGTCCCTGGGCCCCAGCCCCCAACCCAAGGTGAAGGATGAGCAGGCATCATGCTTTGGTGAGCTGAGCAGAGCAGGTGAGATGCGGAGGCGACTGGCAAGGCAATTATCTGGGATGCGTGGCAAAGGCAACATATATAGACCAGGGATGGGCATGGCGAGCATCGAGTGCGCAGGGGGGTGGGGGCAGGACCAGCCAGAGGTAGTATTTACTGGTTTGGCGAACCAGTTAAAATTGCCGCTACCGGTTCATCTGAACCGGTCCAAACCAGCTGAATACCATCTCTGCTTCTTTCCCTTTGCATTTCACAACATACTGAATCTTCTTATTAAAAATAGAAAGTGGACGCAAGCAGAAAACTTTTATGCACAGCTACAATATTCTGGCTTTTAAATAACATAATTTACATGTAAAAAATATAGTACAAGAGCTATAAATTACACCAGAAAATCAAGTTTTTCTTTTAAGTTAAATTTCTTTCTTTCAATCATCTTTTAGTAGTTGTAGTTCTTATATCTCGAAAAGCTTTTCCCAACCTGTGTATACTAACCACCATGGATTTTCTTTCTGCTTGAACAGAGCTAATTGATCTTCTGGTAAACATATCTATTTTTCATCATAGTCTTTATGTGTCATACTTAGGAGTTTGCACCTGCTCAGGCCTACTGGAATCTATCGTAGCTAAGACTTTTGCCAATATATCTATGCATGTCATGAGACACAGCTCTTGATTCCTCTTAGTTCCTTTTCTACTGCCACAGCAGTTTTGTTATTAAGATTTTGTAAATCCGCTTAACTGAAACCTTTCCCTTCCCCTTTCTTTTCCTCTTCCTTCCTCCTTTTCTCTAACCTGAGAGAGTGACAATTTATTACTATCTGTATAGCTGTTATGTATGCTAAAGCAAGCCCATTTACTCTTGTCTGGTTCCCATTATAGCAAAACAAAATTCCTAGCCCAGCTCAGTTCTTGCACACAAATCTCTGCTCTTCAAATCTTTCAACACCAGGGAAGTGGAGAACAATCCATGTTTTAATTCTCTGGTACTGGGAAAATAAATGGACACCTGAAACTGAACACTCTTCAAACTTACTCTCAGAAAAAGAGATGGGTAATCAACCTGGAAATTAGAAAATAGCAACTGCTATTCCAAGTAATTATTCATTATTGCTTCTTCAGAAGTCTTACAGATTCAACAAATAATTGAATCAATCAAGGACAGACAGCTTTCAGGCCAATCATTCCAATTCATATGACTCAGTAGCTCTATCTCCTGTGTTAATATTGTTAAAGGCAGCATCATAAATTTGGCATTGATCAACCTAAGGAAGAAATTTTGGGATGCCCAGGAATTATACCTTTGTTCCCAGTATTGCAAGACCCATGTTTGGTAATGTTTTATGCTACCATGGAAACACTTCTATTTGCTTTTGGATCCTAGACATTATAATATCAGGTTATGCTGCAGAATTCAAAAAGAAACTAACAATGTGTAATTGATGCTGCTTCAAAACACAGGTGGGATTCACATAATTTACCTATTGGTTCACCCAGCACAAATTTGTGAGCATGCACCCATAAACTGTAAATGTGCCTCTATAGGAGTATTATTTGTTCCTTCCAGAACAAACAATAGAAAATTTATCTCATCTGGCTTGAGTTTCAATTTATTAACCTTCATCTGATGATGAAAAGAGTTATATGTACATTAAATATTTTTACTGCCTCACCTACTTCTAATGAAAAGAAAAAGCAGAGCTTTGTATTATTAGCATGCTAATTGTGCTTTACCCTTAATCTTTGAATTATGTTACTATGTTTTCAGAAAGGTGCTAAACAGCATTATGAATCTTGATTTTTGAATTTGTTATAAATCACCCAAAGTTTATTTCAATTAGGTTGCCATATAAAATGAATGAATATGAATGCATAAATAAATAAATATCAGTAGCAACCTACCAAATACCATTTGGTGAGGAGAACCTTCTGTAGACAGCCATCCAAACGAAGTTATTCTTTTTCCCATCTAACTAAGACAGCCTCTGTCAAGGATGTTACTGCTGGACATTAAAAGCTACAGATAGATCAAGAAAATATGCAAGATAATTTCCCACTGAGTTTACTTCTCACAAGGAAACCAATAGTAGTAATGTAATTTTACTAGTAAAAATGTAATTTTTACAGCCTAATCCTCAGTTAAGTCTTTATACATTTATTAATTCAAGACTAAGAATTTATTACTATTACTGTTATTGATAATTATAAAGTTTTGCCCTGTTCTTGAGGAGGATTCAGATTAGTAGATCTGATAAACCATTATGTGTTACACAAATAGATTTTTGTCTTAGTCCCAAATCACTGAAATCAGGGGCTCTGTATATTGATTGGGATATTAAGTAACTGGAAACCAGGTTTGGGTTGAGCAATAAAGTGGCCACACTGTTGTGTTAAATAAATGTATTGTTTTTCTTTAGATTCCAGCATGTATCTTCCTTGAAAACTAATGTTAACCCAATTCTATCGTTCAGTAAATAGATTCTTAAAGACCTGTTTGGCTGAACACAGTCAACAGTATACATTTAAATCCTTATATTTTCTTCCAGTGATACAGTTCATTTGAAGGAAGCTTTGTAGCTAAAAGTTACAACAAATTCATTAGAGAGGTTCTAGCTGGGACTATAATTATTCAATGCCATTACTTCCAGATCAAACAATTAAACAACAACAAGATTTTTGATATGCTGGGTTACTTTGTATTCCTCCCCACTCCTACGTTTCACATTCTTCATCTGTACAATAAAACTGAATACAAGTATATTAGGGAAAAGTATGAATGAAAACATTGTTTTTAGGAGAAAGTAGTCTACTAGGGTCCTGCCAAAAATTGTTTCTTTGAAACTGCCATTTTTCTTGGCAAAGAATTTTCCATTGGTACTGGGAATTTCTTATAAGAAATTATTGTTCTGTCTGTGTTTATAGTTATGTGCTACCCAATCTTTTTTTTTCTCCATTGATGTTGTTTGCTAAGTTTACACATATTGTACCAAGCATTTAAAATTTATTTAAATGTATTAGCTCTCCTGAGGATTTAGGTAGGAAAAATACCAGATCACAGAGAACATTTTCAGGAGCAAAACACTGGTCACTACTGCTTAGAATGTGTACTGTATTTTCAAAGCTCTACAAAGGAAATACAAGCATACATATACACATACACACAACACATATATGTATACATATATCCACACACAGACACAAACCAGAGTGATATGAGAAAATTATTGGGATCTGTTACTTTCATCATAATTTTTACTGTGGTACATTAAAAGCCATATTTTATAACTATTACTAAAAGCTGGGGTGTAAAATCTATTTGTTCTTGCTTTTTTTAAAAAAAAAAAATAGAAGCCATCAAGTCAAACTCATCTTGTTACAAATATACAAAGGCATATATGTACTTTTCTTGAAACCAGTACAGAAGTAGATTGCCTTTGCCTTCATTCTGCCTGGTGGTTAGTAAATAATAATAGCTACAATATGAAGGTTATACAATGGGAGGTTAAGAACAACATGATACAGACAGATCTAAATGATCTTAGAGACTTTCAAAAGAAATCAGGAGACTGAATAATGCATTCTTAATATAGGCTATAATTATTCAATTGGTGAATCTATCAGTTACTGTCTCACAGCATTTTCACAGCATTTCCACTTGTTTCTAACTAAAAACCTAAAATTAGAAGGCATCTCTTGTTTAGTAGGATATGCTGAGGTTTGCTAGAAGTAGCTTTGGAAAGGATGTCAACTGTCATTCCTGAGAATGTTAAGTTTTAATAAAATGTCCAAAAAAAGTGCTTGGAGGGGGTGGGCAAAGGAATGAATCAGCTTAATCCATAGAAATCTTCTGTGAGGATGGTGATGTAAGATTTATTCAAGTTTAGCATGTACTCTGGTGGCATATGGAAGCTTAAAGTATAAGCTGATTCTATTATATCTTCATGGAGAAGTTTATGTAACACGTTTCTCCCAAAACTACTATTCTTGTTCATTTATTAGAATAATAGATGTTCCTATTTTTTAGTGCAAACTGAAAAAAATGTACAACTAGGTATCTTTCCTGTTCCTCCCTTTCTCTGCATAAGCATAAAAATGCAAACAAAAATGTCTTTGGTGTTCTGGGTCAAGGACTGGCAATCCTCTGAATAGAATTCAACCTGGCTCTTAAGCCAGTTTGAAGTTGTTGCTTTGGGCCTTGGAGGATGTGGGGGTCAGAAATTGTAAAGGGCTAAAAAGACAATGTCAATACAGGACACAGGGTAGTTCCAATAAAATAAGCCTACTTAACATTCAAATGAAAAATATGCTCAGGAATAGGGGCGTCAGAAGGTGCATCTCCGGACAAAAGTGTATCTCTATTTTTCTTGCTAATGTTCTTCATGGAAGATTACTGCCATTTTCTCTACCAGAGTTACTTTAGTGAATTCCTTTCTTTTCCCATTCTGAGTTAATCAGAATTTTCCGTGCCTGGCAAAATGCCTTCCTGCCCTGTTTTTCAAACACTGGAATTTACAGCCAGTTACAATTCCTATGAGGGGAGCTGCAGCCTCTTCTACAAGAAGCCATCTTTGAAGAAGTGATGGATGGGCTTCTGCAGGCAGTCACTTCAGAACTAGGTGAAAATTGTTCTGATTTGCTGTCTTCAGTTTCTGATGCATAACGTGTTCAGTGTTCATTTACTGTACAGCCAGTTTATCTCTAAGTTGTTACTTAACTATCCAGAATGAATAAATGAATTCCATGCCAAGCATTTGTTTTGTTAAAAAAAGGATACTTTATACATTATTTTTTATAGTCAGTATAAAAGCAATTAATGTGGAGAGTGCCTACTTAGAAACAGATATCTCTCTTTAGAGTGAAACTTATCTGATCAAGGGTATTGACACCTCTCTGTCCTCCCCAATCCCTAGGCCATTGCAAATGTTGCTTTCCACATTAATTGATTTCATACTGATTGTAAAAATAATATGCAAAGTGTGTTTTTTTAACAAAACAAATGCTGGGCCTAGAATTCATTCAATTATTCAGGATAGCTGAGCAACAACTTAGTTTGAAGATAAACTGACTGTAAATTAAATGAACACTGAAAAAATTACACATCAGAAATTGAAGACAGCAAATCAGAACAATGAACTATATGAAACATGGTAGCCAGCTTTTTTGTACAGGGGCCAAATGGTGACCAGATATTCACATGTATGCATAGTGTGTAATAGTCAAATTGCACAAAAGATCTAAAAATAGAGCAGTGGTATAAATTGGGACTGCCTGTACATAATAAATAAATTGCCACTGACCCTTAAAAAGGAATTGTAGAATTTATTAGAATTGGATAAAAAGATCTATTCATCCATAAGAAGAGGATATTAAACACTAGATGCAATAAATGAAACTCTGTAGTTCTGTGGCACCTACACTACTTCCAGTAACGTTTTGCAGTGTCTGGCATACCCATGGAGTTGACAGGGTCAATGTTGGCTCTTTTTGTAACCCTAGAGGACTTTAGGGGACAAAAGAGATGTCCTAAGACTAGCACAGGCTGAAAGCAGTCACTTGACTTCTGAAAACTGCCAGGTTCATAAACCAGTTTTGAACTGTCTCTTCCAAAGATAGATGTACAAGGGCAGGCCAAGGAAAGTACAGAAAACTGAGGGTGGTTGAAAACCATTGCACGGCCCTGATGTAAAGAAGCATATAGAAAAGAAGAAGAGCAGAGACTAGCTTTTGAATCCTAAAGGTGCTTTTTTCCCAAGAGTTACCTCTTGAAAAAAGCACCTTTGGGACACCCATGACCTGGCTGCCTGAGAATCTCCATAGACACTAGCATTGGAGATATAAAAAATTAGGTGTATATATAGTGGCACATAAGTAGACCTCTGATCTCTCTGATTCCAAAATTCTTCAAATATACTTCTCAGATGCAATTGAGCTATCAAAGGCTTTCAAATGCATATGAACAAGCTGTTATATAAGACAGCATCCTTCAGACCTTTTGGTGAATCATTCTCTGTAATTTTTCAGCCACTTGCACTTCTCTCTCCAATCTTCCATATAAGGAAAGTCAGAAGCAAACCTGTTAATTTCTGCAGATACCTTATCTGCCTCTTTGCAGCCCTCCAAAAAGCTAAATTTTTTACAAAGCTTTGGAAGATTTAGTTTCAGTAATATTACAGGGTTGAACTCAAGGTTGGTTTGACTCAATGCCTGCCCAGTCATTTGTGAATCTATAAAGGGTAGAGAATGAGGCCATGGACACAGCTGTACCTCTCTGTACCGGGGCTGAGTTGAATATAAGTACAGTTCTTTTCTGATCTGGAATCTAAATAAAGCCAGGTTCTGGACCTGCCATGTGGAATAGAATCATCTTAGAGACACAGCTCACCTTTTGGAAAGTTTTGAAGATCTAGCTGTTTCTTCAGCATTTGGCCAGGAAGATAAGCAAGCTGTAGTGCTGATATAGTTTTTATTATTGGGATGTATTATTTACCTCAGGAGTTATGGTTCACTGCTCGTAGCTGTTGTTTTAATCTTTGTATCGTTCCTAGAATCAATGTTGTGAGATGTGTAGCCATATAAATCATTTATTAAATTAATAAATCAATACACACAGAGAGCTGTCCTTGTATTAAAGTAGCTCTTTAGGCTTCTTGAATATTTGGAGGCTGGGGACAGGTGAGGATTGGGCTACATGTGTGCTGCTATTCTCTTTCCACATATTCAGAATTATTTATTAATTAAATTTATACGCCGCCCATCTCACTATTCAAAACATCTCTGGGCTGCTGAATACTGAAAAGAAACAGGAAGCTGTAGGTTTTCAAAATTAGCCAAGTCTATTTTGGATTCAGGATTTAGCCATATTTCTACCGAATGCACAACCAATAGGCTTACATATTCCAAATAATATTTCTCCAAAACAGAATTTCAGCCTCTGTGCTGGAAAGTAAAATTAACTAAATCTTCTTAGATGTTCTAAACAATGAGGTGAGTGCTTTTACAGAAACAGGTAAGTTATTGATGGTGAGTGACAAAGAAAAGAATTTTATTGTTCTATTATTCAAGAGTTCAGGGATTTGGGGGGAGTAGATAATTAGTTTAATTTGCTGAGTGAGAGTTCACCTAAAGTGTCTAATTGCTCTAGGTGTGCAAACAGCTGGAAGGAAATTGTCTTCAATACATAGACATGTGGTATTTTTAAAGCACAAATTATGCCCCAAAGGCTCTCTTATGAGTTGAAACTGCTGTTCTGACACATTTTTTGAGAATACAGCTTAGAGAAAGAGCATTGATAAGCTTAAAATGATGACTGATGATGAAAGCCATTTGCAAGTCAGAGCAGTGACAATATTATTTATTGATTTGACTTTTCTATCCTCATCTTTTTTCATGTGCCTTCAGGTCTGTATATACGCATCTATCAGTATGCTTCAGGGGTGGGTTCCACTTACCTTCGCTAGTGGTTTGCAACAGGAGTGCATGCGCACAGGGCGCTTCTGTGCATGTGCAGAGCATCCGTGATGATGTCCAGGTGGGTGGGCAGAGTCTCCTGCCATCATTACTACCGGTTCTAAGAACCGGAGCGAACCAGTTGGAACCCACTACTGGTATGCTTCCTTCACAATGAATAACTCTTGTAAGCTGAGGCAAAACCAGGTCTGCTGCTCAAAGACCAAATTCTCCAATAATCTTGGGCTTTAAAAACACAAAATATATTGGAAAATATGTGTTAAGAAAGTAGTAGGCATAACTGGTGTCCTCTAACAATTTGAGGTAAATCAGTGTTCAAAATCAAAGACCAATAGAAGGAAAGAGGTAGGAGGGGATAAAGACATGGAAACATCACATGGTGCAATAAAATATAGTATGTAATAAAGGAAATGAAGCAAGAAAAAAAATAGGTGGCCAGTCAGACTGCCAAAGAGGGGGAAGATATCATATGCCCTTACACATTCCCATTATTTGGATAACACTTCTAAGTCATAAGTAAATGTGTGGAACTGCATCTTTATAATGTGTTGCCTTCTTTTATAAGAAGCCCCAGCACCAATGCTATATCTAACAATAAAAGGCTATGTGGGATTTACATACCCATTAGTTGAAAATCTATAACAGGTGTCAAACTGGTGGTCCATGGGCCAGATGCGTCATGCGCAGGCCATGCCAACCCCAGCTCCACAAATGATAAAAACATCGCAAAACGTTACGTGATGGCAACATGACACCACGAGTTTGACACCTGTGATCTACACCATTGTACCTTTTGCCCATACAAGATAATTCAGGTAAAGTGTTTTCTCTCTGATCAAGAAAATCTGCATTCGAATCACTAATCTGCTACATGACAGTTTGATATGAAGGTTAAAAAAACAATTATATATTGATTATCTACAGAACATAGACACCCATCCAGATGTTCTTAGTGTGAACCAAAGCAGTACACACTCCACATGTTTCCCCTCTCAAGAGTTTTTAGATCAGAACATAATAAATATAATAACCCCTAATTTTGAACTCCTTCATGTTGTTTTTCCTTTGTTCTGCTTTAAATAAATCTTAGAAAATTAGCTACTAGATCTGGGCTGCAAAAATCTGGGCTGTATAAAGCATAGAAGCAGACTTAATGTTTTCTATAGCATCTTGCTTTTATCTATGGTCATCTAGATTTGGGAGAAAGTGCCCAGCTGGCTTTAATGCCTATGCCGGTACTAGAACTCACAGAAGCCATGGTCACGCAATGCCTCCTAGTTTCTATTTTTGTCATGAATGCTGAGATTAATATTCAGTGGCTGGGCTCATTGTTTTTGAAGTAATTTTGCAAATGCTGGGTCAGATTTTTACAGCCTGGGTCTGGTACCCCTATATACATTTTTATAGCATTCTTTGCATTAATATAGAATGAGTTGCTCTTGTGAGACTCTTTTTCTGCATGTAGGAATATGAAAGTATTATATAGGTTTTTAAAGTGAATGTTTGGATATAGATTTATTTTTGCAGTCCAGGGGGTGATATTATGTTCTGCTTGTTTGCATACGATTGAAAGAAATCTAGATAATATATTGATCTAACAGAGTTAAAAAGCCACTTACAAAATACAGCTTCATCACACAGGATCGAGAGGTACCTTTGCCTCTTGTTTTGTCACACTAAGACTTTGATGAGCTATAAAAGACAAAGAGAGGTGCCTGGCAAAATATTTGGTCAACGGAAGAACGGGCCTGTGCACCATAGCAACATACTCTCATGTAATAACACAGAGAAAGGTTGGACAGAGCAGAACATCAGAGGCAAGAAAATGATTATATGAGAAAATTATTTTGGTGTGTTTGCTTATGTATGCCTCATACTGACAGTATGACAGTTTTGGAGTAGGTAACTGTCACCCCAGCATTCCAGACTTATTTTAAAAAAAAACCTCCTCCCATTTCTATCCTAAAATCTCCCCCATCCATCTGTTTCAAAATATTGCCTAAATTTGCACTGCAAATTCAGCTATGTTCAAATTTTTAGTAACATGATTTAGAGCATTTGGGGAATGAAATGTGGAAATGGGTCCAGAGACATTCTCTCAGTTCCACCTTTAAAATCCAAGAATAAAAGCAAAGAGGGAGGAAGAAATTAGGGGATGGGGAAACCTAGTTTGGTAGTAGTCTGGTGACATTACCAGATACTCTCCTGCAGCCCCTTGAAAGATCAAGAAGTTGAATTACATACCCAAACCTTTAAGTATTCACTTATCCCACAGTTTCTTTTCATTCAGTGAAGAAAGTTTTTTATGGCGTTCTGCTGTCCACTAAATCCTAGAATCCTTTTTTTTAATTATCTTTCATTGCCAGCTGTGAATTGGGTTGATTTCTACCCAACCTCCATCTGTATGTCTTTACACTTGCTTATACTGATTCAGAGAGACCGTTTGGGAACTCCACATTCATTTTGTATTATCTTTTGTTTTAGCAAAAAGGTTTGACCCCATTACTGCTTTCTTCTCACTTCAGGTGTTTTATTATAATATTTATTCTTGTGGACCCCATTACTGCAAGTACTGATTTCAGGTTTTAGCCATTTTGAATTTTTTTCCTTGCATCTTGGATTTGTGATAATTAAGCTAAGTACAGTGCTAATGCACTTTCACTGCCGATGTTGTTAGAGTTGCCAGAAGCTTTTCAATTGTTTTCATTGTTTTAATTCACTGTAACATTAGCCTGAGCAGCTAAAAATGGGGAGGGTTGATATCAAGATACTTATGCACAAATCTTGAGTTAGTAAGGGTTGTCAGGGTTTGTTTGGGTTTTGGTTTTGTTTTGTTTTTCCTATGTGTGGGTCTTCAAGTCAGCCTTGATTCCTGGAAACTGCCTGGATGAAATCCTGCAGTTTGCTTGGCAAGGTTTTTCAGAAGTGGTTTGCCATTGCTTTATCACTGGAGGTTTTTAAGAAAAGACTGGAGTGGACAACTACTTGTCTGAAATTATATAGGGTCTCCTATTTCAGCAGAAGGTTGGACTAGAAGACCTCCTTCCAGCTCTATTTTGATTCCTTTCTGGATTGAGAATATATGTCTGGCCCAAAGTCCACCAACTGATTTTATGCTTAAGGTGGGATTGAAACTCATGATGTCACTTTTTCTTGCCTGGTGCTTTACCATTGATTCTTTACCATTGCACCGAACTGGTTCTAGAAAATATTACTGGTTACATTATTATATACTATTATATGCTGCCCTAAATTTTTAAAAAATAGTTTGGAATTGTGTGTATTCCATTGTATTTTTTTTAATGCAATTCATTGGCACAATGAATTATAGCTATTTTATTCCAACTGATTTTTTTCCAGCCAGAGAGTTTTGCTTTGGAATTTATTTTGTACACAGAGGAATGGGGAGTTAATGTCAGTTTTTCTCAGCACAGTTGTCATAGTATTTAACATGTGGCCAAGACTATAATAATTTTCCATATGGGATGAGCTATATGAGGCAGAATATAATAGCATGTGATAAAAGTTCATAAAAAAAATTAATCAGCCAGAAATGTTGGTATACACACCAAGCCATCTTCAGAGTTTTAAAAACTGAACCATAGTGAGAACTCAATCTGGAAACCCATCCTTATTGTCTATATTTGAAGTAGAAATGTAGCTCTTCGGCTGGATGCTAACAGAGCTCCACACAATTATACATCCTGGCAAGCCTATGATCCTGTGTTCGCAGAGCTTTATAAGAATGCTCAGTGGGACATAATTACATTTTTGCTTCAGGCCTTCCAGATGGTATGGCTGGAAAATTTGCCTTCCTCACTTACAAATGTTGAGAGCCTGCATTAGGCTACAGCATGTGCTGTTACCTGATTTGAAGAAAATGTGTTTTTTAAAAAAGAATAGGAATTAATGTTGGTCATTTCTTTACCTACCATAATTTTCTGATCCAAAATACCAGGTAATTTTATAGGCATGGCTACCAGATCACTTTAATATTCTTTTTAGAGAGTTTAACAGTTGTTCTTTCACATTCAAATTAATTAATAACACAGCTGCAGAATTTTTAAGGCTTTCTTTATTCTGGCATAAATGCAGAATAAGAACCAGATGGGTACAGTGGTTTAAGGTACCAGACTGAAACTAGGATACCATGAATTCTAGTTCTGCCTTAGGTATTAATCGAATAGGTTGACTTTGGGCCAGTTCTCTCTCATACCCCTAGGAAAAAGACAAGGGCAAGCGACTTCCATAAAACTTGCCAAGAAAACTTCAGGGACTTTTGGCAGGAGTCAAGACTGATTCAAAGCTCTCTTGAATAAGACTATCATGTAAGGGGAAATGGGAAACTAATCCTTCTTCCTCCTTGCCCCTTTGTTGGAAAATATATATTAGAACTTTTCTGCACCAGTTTCTTATTATCCCAAGCCCATTGTGTTTTATCACACAAAAGTAAAGTGTTGTTTATGCAAATAGCCCAGTGAATGAAATAGGTCTAAAATAATTCTGTTTCTTTGTATTTATTATGTGTGCTATATATACATGTGCAAAAGGAAGAAAGAGATACTGTTTGCCCGGATTGATTTTGATGCAGTCACGTATTCAAGTTCTCACATTGATTACATATTCAGAAATTGCTGCAGTCCTAAACTACTTTACATTTGCCATAGTGAGGTCAAATGAGGAAGTCCTTTTGGAGAATGCAATGAATAATATTACCTAACATTTTTATATTGCACCCCTCTGGTTACATAAAGAGTGCTGAACTTTTTACAAGGTCTATAAGGAAAAACATTACAATTTTCATATTCCAAATTGGGAAGTTGATGTGTAGTGAAAAATGTTGTAGTTTCTTGCTGAAGATCATATTTCTGCAATCTATTTGGATTAGGGACCTTACATTTTAATCACAAAAAACAATACTAGTGTGTTGAGAATGGTAAAGGTAAAATTACAAAGGGTACCTTAAGAAGCAACTACAAACATCTCTGAATTTCTCCTGTTCTCATAGTCCAAACTAGGTCATGAAAATTATTTATATTTTCCTTTGGCCGTATTGTATCACATGTTTTACCTTGCACAATGTTCGTATTTTGCAGAAGAATGAATTGCTGTATAACAGCCAGATGTGCAGATGGACAAAAAAAATAGAAAAATCTAGTCAGCCCAATTTACCAGTATAATGCCCAATTACAGTGGCAGCAAACAACATATGGAATGCTCTAATCAGAAAAACATGGGACTGGAATACATTGCAGTCTTTTTATTGTTTAGTAAGGAGCTACAATAGAAGGCTGGTTTCCTTTTGTTTTTAAACTCTGCCTGAATGCAATAAACATCACTGGAAATAAGAGCAATTAACTTTATTTAACTTTATAAAATATTGTGCATATTTGTTTTCCTTTGAAATATGAAATCCAACTTTATATGTGCAACTTTATATATATTCAAACTTTGGAAGGTAAGCTTGTCAACTAAATTAGTAATTCATATAAATCAAATTCTTCTAGTTCAAACATAATTTTTTTTTTAATTTGATTTATATGCCGCCCTTCTCCGAAGAATCAGGGCGGCTTACAATGCGCTAAGCAATAGCCTTCATACTT
>JANHFK010007134.1:95808-106084 GCA_036250565.1 Sibynophis collaris
CCTTGAGAAGAAATGAAATCAATTAAATGTCATCAACATAAAGTTCTCTTACTAGCAATGGGGAAGGAAGGAAGGAAGGAAGGAAGGAAGGAAGGAAGGAAGGAGGGAGGGAGGGAAGAAAGGAAGGATCATTTAAAATCTGTTAATCTTAAAGATGTGATTATAGAATAAGCATAGAAGTGAGGGGAGAATTAGAGTACATAAAAGGGACAAATTGTAATATTAAAGAAAATTGCCAGTGATTTATTTCTAAATGAAATGGCAAAATCTACTAAAATGTCACAGTAAATCACAGTCATCTGTCTTTATTTCCTAATTAAAAACTTCACTTATTACTTTATAAATAGAGCCCCTCTAGAAGTTTGATATATAAATAAGTAAGTAAGATGGTGAATGTAGCTAATACTCCTTCCACCTCCTATTTTTCTGATGACAGTCCTGTAAAAATGGCTTGGGCTGAGAGAAAGTTGACTTTCATGCCTATAGCAATACTAGAATTCACAGGAGCCATAGTGACTCAATGGTTAGAATGCATTATTACAGGCTAACTCTGCCCACTGCCAGGAGTTCTATCCTGACTGGCTCATGGTTGACTCAGCTTTCCATCCTCCCAAGGTTGGTAAAATGAGGACCCAGGTTGTTGGGGGGCAATACACTGACATTGTAAACTGCTCAGAGAGTGCTGTAAAACACTATGGGTGGTATATAAATCTAAATGCTATTGCTGTTGCTACTCTCCTGGTTTCTATTTTTGTCATGGCGCTGGGATGAATATGCTATATTCATTGTTTTTGGAGGATTGAGTATTTTCTGGATGTTGTTTCAGATATGGTCACTGCCAGGGTATCAGTCTGCCAGCAGTATTTTGGAAACAGTTTGAGCCAGTGGGTGAGACAGAGGAAACAGGTGAAGAGCAGAGCCATGTTTGAATTTATCTAGGTGGCAAACAGCGGTGGCAGGTTGAGGCTTTTTCTTTCTGGAGAGAGAGAAATCAGGGTTGTTAGAGTCCAGCATCAGTTGCTTGTAGTTCAGCTGACAAACAGCACCTCAAATTCAGTGGCTTCCAATAAAGGAGAACATTTGTATTTGAATAAGGGGTTTTTGATCCTTTCTCAGCTTGCAGACTTTTCATTATCCAAACTAGGTAACATTAGTGCTAATGATGTTACCTAGCTTGGGTAATGAAATATCTGCAAGAAAACAAACAAGTTCAGAGAAGCACCAAGTACCCTCTTTCAGTGGCTTTATAGAAGAATGGCCAGAGAACAGTGGTTCTGTTTTCACCCATTTAATGGGCGGCACTAGAGACAAAGTGGACTCTAATTGGGCTGCTTTGGCACTGTAAGGTGGCAGTGATTAAAGCATGAGCGCAGGAATCCCTAGTGGGACAGAGGTTGTGTTTTTTAAAAAAATGTCCAAAGACTAACATATGATCAAGAATGAAAACAAACATAAAATATAAAAGACTGAACTTGGAAATCATCAGTATAGAATCAAGCCAATAACAGTTAATAAGAGAATTAAAGCTAATTAAATAGCATAAAATTGCTGCTAAACAGCTATTTATGCAGAACATAATGCTCTGTTTTTGTTGCTTTATTTACCTACATAACACAGATCTGAAGAATTGTGTATTTCTAAAAAAATCAGTACATTTATTATTATTTTCTAAGCTTGTTTTTTAGAATGTATAGGAGATTAAATAATATGTTTGTGTAACAATATAAATACTTCAATTTAAACACTTTCCTTTGGGGCTGACAGCTGCTGAATGCATGACTCATCTCTCTCCTGTGTGTTTCCTAACTAGAATGATATTCTCTTGCCCTAATGCATCAGATGTTCATAAAATCTTGAATGTCATTCACTGTGTTCTCAGCTTATACACTGTATTTTTGACCAAACTGTGTGAGAAGCTCCTTTTGAGAAGCTGAAGTCCTTTTACTCACCAGAAGGATCAAATGCAGTAAAGCAAAGGGCTAACTCAGTTTAATTGAGTGAAGTATTGTATTATCCCTGGTGATCATATCTAAAGCAGTAATGAGATATGTGGCACATTCTTGGAAGAAAAAAAAGACTTCAAGAGGTAAATGTCAATTCTCATTTGCAGAGAAGCTATAGGAAATATCTCATTTCCAGTCCTGCACACCTGTCATAAACATTTCTCAACTTCCATGGTTGTTTTGTGAGATCCTTCCTAACTCTTTTGAGGGAAACTTTTGTTCTGTTTGAAAACGTAATTCTAAATTTAAAGGTATGGTCTTCCTGCCAACGTGGTGCCTTCCTCTCATCCCCCAAACAGCATTACCAACATCCATTCTGGCTAGGAATTGTAAAACGCAGTCTAATGTATCAGATTGGGGAAGAATGACAAGCATCCATGGCCAGCCGACCTAAAGCACGATCTCATGTTGCCATGGCAACACGAGGGGCAACATGGCCTGCTCAGTTTTTCCATCTGTGATCATTTGCCAAAGCAAAAACTAAAATGATTAAGCCACATACAGGTATCCTCATAAAACAGTTACCACAGTGGACATAGCCTAGTACAAAATATTCATTTAGCAAAATGCAGATAGTGGTGGTTACTTTCAACCCCTCCACGTAGCATTCCCAGACTGCTCCTCATCACATTAGCTTTCCTTTCCCAGGCAGATTGACCCACTTTCTACATAATCATTACAGATGGTAAATTGATATTTGAGTCTATGTATTTATTTAGTTCAGAATTTTAACCCATTTTTCTATTCATATTCCCAGCTCTGTGCTCCTAATGAATGAACGATCAAACAACTGAAAAGACAATAAAATCTGCAAAAGATGATGTAGAAAAACTGCATTCCCAGTGAAAAGAATAACGCAAAATATGAATGTGCTTTAAGGTTGAGTGGGGGACAATTATACATTACCAGAAAAGGAAGTTAGAATTATATCTGCTGATTTTTCAGTAACTGGGCATAGCAATAGCACTTAGACTTACAGTATATACAACCTCAAAGTGCTTTTCAGAACTTTTTGGATGGTTTACATAGTCACATATTGCCCCATCTGGGTCCTCATTTTACCAATGTCGAAAGGATGGAAGGCTGAGTCAATTTTTGAGCCCATCGGGATCGAACTATGGGCTGTGGGCAGAGTAGCCTGCAATACTACATTCTAACCACTGCACACCAGGGCTCAGTAATAATACTGCCTATTAATTGGCAAGCATTCAAGACTTCAGCTGGTATTTTTCCTCCTTATGGTTTTTTATCTTTAATTTATACTGACTTGAACTAAGAAATCCTTCAGATACAGGAGGCCTTCATACAGGGAGCCTCCTTTGGCACCCTTTCAAAAGTGGAACTGTGCTTTGCAAAATAGGATGTCCAACTCTCCTACCTCAAGAAAAACACAACCAGTCATGAGAGTAGACAGATACCCCAAGGCAAGGAGTTATGGATCTTTCCTGCCACAACAGAGGATGCACACTTCCTTGTTTCTACCAGCTTTCTTATTTATATCTCTAAGTGGATTCTACCTTACAGTTGCCTGATACTTAAATTAAGCGTGACTGAAATATATGTGGGGTATGTGCATTAGAGAGCTTTTGTTTTGTAAATAAAGGTTCCAAATAAAATAACTTATTATAGTTATAGTGGTGCGAGAGAACTATATCCTAAATCTTTGCTTCTGTTTTTGTTTTGTTTTTTACAGATGGCTACACAACTGATGATATTGAATTTTACTGGCGCGGGGGTGATAATGCGGTTACAGGAGTGACAAAGATTGAACTGCCACAGTTCTCTATAGTGGATTACAAACTTATCACCAAGAAAGTTGTTTTCTCAACAGGTTTGTGAGGACATTGAGAAAGGGAAAGCTTCTCTAATGTAAAGCTGTTTAAACTGTTTTAATATCACACAATGGTAAACAGCATGGTTTACGAAATAATTTGGCCTTCCAAATAACTTTGGACATGTTAATTAGTGCACTTGTACATTACATCCAGTTGTTATGGATTGAAATTTCCATAGCTTCTATCCAATATGGACAATAGCAGTTGTTCTCTGAATATAGCTATGTAGTAGAACACAGATTCAAGTTGCAATTCTCTGCAAGTTTACTCAGGAATTAATTTTACTGAATATAACAGATTTATTTCTGAATAAACATGCATAGGGTTGGCTTGTGTAAATAGTAAATCCTGAAGTTATTAAATAGTTATATAAAGATGTGCCAGGGAAAGGACCTAGTATTTATTGGCAACGCTTTAAAGCAACTGTGTCATTTTCTAGGACAATGCAACAGCTATAATACGGCAACCATGCAGTTGAGACAAAAGATGCAGATGTTTTTAAATGTAGAGAATTATGCTTGGTTCATATATTTTAGAGTTCTGAAAAGTTTCTTGGAATTAGATACATAGTGCTACACAGCCACAGAAAATAACTTTATATGCCTTAGTCAGCAATTTCTAAAAAACAGTTAACAATCCAAGCTAATAAACTATTTTCTGTCTTCTAGAGGTAGTCTCCTCTCAAAGCTAAATAGAAAAACCATCAACTTTATCCAGGCAGTTTCATTATTGTAAAGTATACTATCCTTTTGCAATCTTTAATGGCTCCCTCTAGAGTAGTCATTAGCTGCCCTCTATTCTATTATTCAGACATCTAAATCTAGTTGAGTTGGGTTATTTTTTTTTATTTTGGCCAGCAATCCTTGGCAGAACAAGAAATTACTTTATGTAATCCATGGGTTGAGAAATAACTTTCCAGTTTGCCAATTAAACTAAATCATAATAATTATTTTTTTATATTGAAAATCTGTAGAATACAGCCTTTGGTTTGTTCTTAGAACAGAGCACAAAGTTTTGGAAGTAGCAGGATTAGAAACTCCATTTGAGACCTGAGTTGGACTCTTGAGGAAAGTTTAGATCCACACAATTTATGAGATACAATTTCTCTGTTTTTACTTGCCACGCCTTTTTATGTTTTCCTACAGATTTCTTTACTTTTTCATATGACTATGCAGAGTCTATTCATTATAACTGTGCAGTGCTTTAGATTTGATACTGAAAAATACTCCTGAGCACATAGGGATATGAATATGACATATTTCTATCATATCCTTCCTGCAGCTGTGTTGAACCAATGTTGTTGCACACGTTATTCATGTGTTAGTAGTGTGTGCTTGTGTGTTTGCATGTATGTGTGGGTGACATAAATAAACGTGTCATGCTACTTATCTCCTTTCAAGGTAAGTACTGTTAAATAAAGTGCAGAAATAGAATTAAAAATAATAAACCACTTCCATATTCTGATTCATTTATTGTCTTTTGTTCTTCAAATTTGACACTTTTTTTAAGGTCCTCCCCTAACTTCATACAGTATACATACATTGGAAGGAAGGGAACAGTGATGGGTTCCACTTACTTTTGCTACTGGTTCACAATGGGAGTGTGTGCGTGGCGCTTCTGCGCATGCACAAAGCGTCTCTGACGATATCCGGGCGGGTGGGCGGAGCCTCCCCCCTCTGCTACTATGCAAGATTGAACCGGTAGAAACCCACCACTGGGAGGGAGGTAGATTTCACATGCTTCCCAACCTCCGTGTAAGAAAAACCAATGGAGAAGCCACCAGGAAGTCAGAAGTCATTCCTATTCCCACTGCTTTTTTGCTCAGCATGGTCATTCTGTTTCTCTGTTTTAGTAAGGAAATACCTCTGAAAGGATAACGCAGCCAGTCATAGGTTGTCTAGTATAAAATAAACCTCATTTTTGTCGGAGAAGGACTGGCAAAGCCAGGGTAAGGTGTTAAAAGATATACGTGTGTGAGGGGGAGGGGGAACTGTTGAAGAAGAAATATCTGATCTGCAAACTCATTGCCGAGCATACAACCATATCATTCTTTCAAATTTTTTTTATTTTAGTTATTGTGATCTTTTGATTAGAAAACTGTTAAACCTCTCCTCAGATGTGCTTGACAAACTAATCACCCTATAATTTTTGTATTCATTTTCTATTTTTTCCATTAGTATAGAAATAGTAATAGCAATAGCACTTAGACTTATATACTGCCCCATAGTGCTTTACAGGATTCTCTGGGCAGTTTACAATGACAGCATATGGGCCCCCCCTCCCCCCCCCCCCCGGGCAATCTGGGTCCTTATTTTACCAACCTCAGAAGAATAGAAGACGGAATCAACTTGCAGCCATCAGGATCAAAATCCAGACTGTGGGCAGAGTTAGTCTGCAGTACTGCATTCTAACCACTGCACCACCAGGGCAGTGTCATAGTATGTAGGAACAGCAACAGGTTTGTTTACAATTGTCAGGCAAATATATAATCTTTACTTTTATGTTGAATAAGTCATAACCACTCAATAAACCAATCAAATTTATATTTTAATAATTTCCTAGTCACATTATCTTAAGCCTCCTCAATTTTCAGTTCTGTTGTCAACATGCAATTACCTTTTTGTATAAATTTCCATCATCCTAGTTTTATCCCAAATAATTTCATTACTTTAATTTTTTGTTCCATTCACTCTGGTGAAGACTCCTTATTTACCTTTTCTCACTAACCCAGCACACAACATTAAACCATTTGTCCCTCCCCACATACACATTTTTGTCCTATCAAAATTTACTTGTAGGAAATGATTTGTTTGACCCCTCCCTCGGGCTCAGATTTGATCATCTACATTACCTCCATTTTCTCTGCCTTTGCTCTCTTTATCTATCTTCCTTGTAAATTTCTTTTTTCTCTATGCAGATATTATCCAATTACTTTCTGTCATTTTCATTTTAGCAGCAATCTTACTTTATTTTATTTTTTTCATTTACAACATTTTATCATTCCACCAGTCATTCTTCTTTTCAGCATAACTTTTCTCGTTATTATAACTCCACACACTTCTATGGCATTAGGCAGCATAATTCTTTTCGTCTGTTCCAAGCAGCTTCCACATCCATTTTTATCACCTCCACTTCACATAGATGCCGTTAGAAAATTTAATTTAATTTCCAACAGGACTGTATTTTGTTTTCCTGCAGTCATTCTAGTTTCATGAAAGTTTATTTCTCTTATTTAAATGTCCATTTTTTTCCTCAATAAATTTACCAAAAACAATAATCCAGTCCACACTGAGAACCTCTTATTACCCTTAAAACCTTTACCAGTTCACTCAACCTTTCACTAAAATTAATTAAATTTCAATGATCATCCTCGTTCTTCCATTATAACTATTCACTGCAATATAACATGAAAGTATCACCAACCTATGGATTCCTCATACACATTTTGTAACAATTTGGATGTCAAAATACTTTGTAACATGTATATTCTACCCTTTTATTTATAATTAAACCCACGCCTTCACTTTTCCACATGTATGCATTTAATCTAGTCCATGTCATGACATCATTTCTTCAGATCTATGAATCCTTCCCCATTCTTTTAGTTTTACAAATATACAACTTACACTTTTCTCTCTTCCCTTTCATTCATGCTTTTTCTCATTCACCTCCTTTACACTCCAAGTCGTTATTTCCCATATTCTATAGTCATCAACAGATGAATCCATAACCTGACCTCAGATACATTCTTGGCTTTGGTCAATCAAGGCTTTCAGCTACTAAAGTAATTCTAGATTAAGGATCTTAGCCTGTAAAAATAACATGCTGGGTGTTGATTACACATGTAATCAACAAATAATAACATTATAGATTGTAGTCTTCACTTATTCTATATTATTAATATATAGTTCTGTGAAAGCTATGCCTATGCACTGTTGTCATATCTCACCCATTTCGATAAGCAGGCAGTGTACTGACACACAATATACACATCTGATGTATATGTTTGTTGCCTTTTGAAAACTTTCTTTAGGTATAAGTTAAGGTGCCTACGTTCTTTTTTCCTTTGTTAAGTTAATGGCATTTTCATCTGAATAGCTGTAATAGTCTGGAATTGTCTGTTTACATGATATTTGTTCAAACAGTATTTGAAAACTTTTTGTTTTTGTTCTAGGTTCTTATCCCAGGTTGTCCCTAAGTTTTAAACTTAAGAGAAACATTGGCTATTTCATTCTGCAGACTTATATGCCTTCCATTCTGATCACTATTCTGTCTTGGGTATCATTCTGGATTAATTATGATGCGTCAGCTGCAAGGGTGGCTTTAGGTAGGTATTTTTTTATTTATTCACATTGAATATGTTAACTATGCAAGCATACCATATGTATACTTAGATCGCATGATTGTATGAGTGGAAAATTTCCTGTTGACCAGCATTTGCACTTAAGTAAATTGGTTCCAAATTATCTAAAATAGTTACGGTAACTTATCTGAAATGTGAACTCATCTGGACTAAATGAAATGTGCTCTAGTGTGGTGCAGCATTATTACATAGTGTCTTTGCAACTCCAGTTTAAGATTCCATGTTTGACTAGTTATATTGTAGCTGAAAAATTAAACAAGTTCTCTTGTAAATTAAATACACAGAAATACACAAACTGCATTTTGTTCTAATCCTGATTGCTTTTACAGTACTGCTTATGTTATTGATAATGTGAAATTTTTTATTGGATTCCTCATGTGATTTTACCACTTAAATTACAAAGGAAACTTGCATATTTCGTGGAGGAAACATCAACTTCAGGTAAAAAGCCCTAGGTCTGACTAATGTCAATAATAAGGCTGGAAAATTCAAATTCAACTGCCAACTATGAGACAAAAGAACAAGAGTTATTGTTAGAGAAAACCACCAATTAGCCAAACAAAATAAGCAGATCTGAATTAGACATAAGATGCCACCTTAAAGAACTGGCCTATCTGCGCTTCCTTTCCCTTCCAGCCCCAAACCCTTGTCTGTTTTGACTATTTGTTTTATATCTGAAGGCAACCTCTCCCTATCTTAAAACCACTCTGAATGCTGTGAGGATTAAAGATAATTTGAAAAGGGAGTTGTAGATATCATAAATATTCCTTCCCATTCATCCAAAACCTGAGATGGTGCTACTCAACAGGATAAATAATACTGAATTAGACCTATATGCTGATTCAATAGAAGGTAGCTCCTAGAATTTCTTACCCAAGAATACTGTAAGATTCCTCCTCTTACGATAATTATTAGCTGAACATAAAGCAATACTCTTAACTAATAGGATTGTGTTGTTTTCTCCTAATTTCTGTTTCAAATTCTACCAGTTACAAAATTTGCCAAAATTAATCCTATAAAGAATAATTGCCAAGAGGTATACATTTAGGTATTATTGTCTTACTGCTATTTCAGGTTTGTTACCTATGAGTAATAACTTGTTATGCAGGCAACAAATCTCACAGATGTTTCCTGTAATTTTGAATCTGTCAGGACTGATGGGAACTATACTCAGTATAGTCTACAGGATGCGTTGTCCATATCATAATATCTGAAACTAATAGCTAGTTGGGTCTCTGGTAGAGGACTCGAGATTGAGGAAGAGACATATCACCCATAGGGATGAGGAGGAAATTTTATATCTTATACTAGTAAATAAATATTTATCTGACCTAGGACTTTGTCTTCTATTCATAGATTTAATGTTATCTTCTATTTTCTAGAGAGATAAAAATGTAGCTAGATTATATCTCGGATCAGAATAGGCAGACTTTTGTTTTGTAGGGATTTTTGACTTTTTTCAGCTACTTATTTGCCCAGATATTTTAAATCAAATTGTATTCAATGTTATTTGTTTTTTTTTGTTTCACTTGGTCTGCATTTCAATTTTAGATAATTTTGCTACACTTAATGCTTAATCTTGCTGGTTCTTTGGGATTAAGGTACCATTTATAAATTTAAACATAAACAAAAATGTTTGTTATTTATTGATTCCATTTCTATTTCAAGACCATGAGATAGTGTACACAGTACTCAGCTTTTAATTTCTGTTCAAAATAATTTGAGAGATAGCAAACATCCTGAAATCAGCACTGTACTTTGTCCTGAGTTGGGTTTCCCAGATCCTAATCTAACCATGGCAATCATATCACTGCACACAAATCAAACATTAGAGTGAGGTCTTCCAAACAAAACTATATTTTAAGAAAGTTCTGATTTCTTACACAGCTTTAATATATGTTGCAGTTTTGTAGTTTAAAAGTAATATATGTCGATTTATCTGTTTATTTTGTAAAGAACCCTTGAATTTTATTAGCATTAATTTTGTTATACATCCTCGGACTTGACTTCCGGTCTCGGCAGGCGGCGGTTGCTCGGGACGTTTCCTCCGTCCCGGCGACCGTTTACCAGCCCCT
>JANHFK010007134.1:113799-136493 GCA_036250565.1 Sibynophis collaris
ATAGAAATCTGTAGCAGATAGTGTTCATTTCTTTTACTAGATTTTATACATGCATACATACATACAGTACATACATACATATATATATATATAGCAAAATTTCATCATTGTTTAATTTGTTACCTGACATTATTTTATTATAGCCAAACTCACTCCCACCTCTTTTATCTATGAGCTGCTGTATAGTTTAGAGATAAAGGAATTTTATCCAAATCATTTTACAATTATTTTAGATATAATACCTAACTGCCCATTCTGGTTTTCTGAATGCACTGGGAAACAAATAGATTCACCAAAAGATTTAGAGAAGGTAGAATAAGAAGACACGGTTTTGGGTAACTCTATCAAGAAATAGCAAAAAAAAAATAAAAATTGGGGGGAAGGATGCAAGATTCCCATAACATTTGTGCAGACATAGAAACAATCTCTGAGTGAAATAAATATGCGGTGTAACTCATTATAAAGAGTATGACCACAGACTCTTGATCTGTTGAGTGTGCTGTTAAGGTATTATGTTGATTGGCAAATTCAAGTATTTTTTTCTTTCCTTATTTTCTTGTGAATGTAAATATTACATTTAATTTTATTCAAATTAGAGGATTCCCCTTCATAAAACAAGATAAATGACCACTGAGAATAGAGGTATAGATGAAAATTACATGGAATAGCCTGCTCTCTCAACTAAGATTACGACAGCCATATTCCTGCAATCATTTTAGAAAGCAATAAAACTGACTTTTCCAAATCTTTGGGACAAGGGGTGCAACATAATTAAAAACCATAACACCAGGGAAGGATTACTTTTAGATAGGAGGCCAAATGATATGTTTTATCTTGTTGACTGTGTTTTTTGTGAGAATCCAGAGGACATAAAGATACGTGTAAATCAATAAATAAAATAAGGAAAGACAATGAGCATCTTTCATAAAAAGAATCATGGAATTCTTTCCAACTTCTTGAGAACAGGTCAGGATTATGTAACCAGCAAGAAAGAAGGCATGGGACCTCAAATGGAGGAATTAGAAATATTATGAATCACTATCCAACAGCCTCTACCTTAGGGATGCAGTGGGGAATATATTTCTTTTTTAAAAAAAAATCCACACCCAATTTATATAACAGTTTGTAGAAATGACCTTTGGGAGACAAGGGAAGATCCCCCATTAGGGCAGTGGTCAGATATGCAACAGCTTAGCCCACAACAGGAATGTAGACATGTCAAACATCATAGAAGGGACTTCCCTTTCTCCCTTGGCTGTAAAGAAAATTAGGGGAAAATGTACTTGCAAAATTATTTTAATGTAACCTTACAATAAAAGTAGAGCTAATTCTGCTGGGCGCATTTCTTGTCTGGACTACTTCACAAGGCTGATAGTTTCCAACCAGAGTAGCACAATTTTAAAGCCTGATCTTTCTTTTCCTATATGCCAATTTTGGTTCAGTTCTCTTCATTTTTAGAGGATTATTATGCTAGGGGATGGAGGGGGGACATATAGATAGGTAGCATCTTAGATGGCTTTACTTTTTTTTTTTTCAGTATTTCATTGGTTTGGAAAGGATAATAAGGAAGGAAAAGCCTTAATAGAGGTTAATACTTCCAGGAAGGGAGGACAGAGTGGTTAAGAATGGAATACTCAGCTGAATTCTGAGCTGCTGCGAAGTTGTCTTTCAAATAATGTTATACTGTACTATAAAAAATATGGATTTTTTTTTTCCTCTGCAGCTGGATTCAGCCCACTTTCCAAGTCCAGTTTTTCTTGTGCTTGTTTCTGCTGCACCAAATTTAGCCTCATCTTATTTTGGTTTCGAAGACTTATCCTGCTTTCAGACAAATTGACAAAATCTCAAGACTATTTTTTTTCTTTTTTCCCAAAATTTCTTTCGATTAGAAATAATAGAAAGGGGGAAAGCATTAAGAAAATGCTTTTTCCTCCTGGGATTCCAATAGCAACTATTCTGTTCTGTTCTGAGGATTTTAAAGAAGAGAAAACTCTCAACAACTGGGAATTTTAATGCAGGAAAGAGAGCAGAGTGCTACTTCACAGAGCAAAATACACAAAAGGCTTAGTAATATTTTTTCCCTTTGGTAATCTGTTACTTAGCTATTGTTTCAATTGATAGAAACAATAGATTGTTTCTGGTCTATCTTATTTGTGGCAACTTAAGAGAATGTATACAGCACACCTTTCTCAAACTTTTGTTCATTAAAAATATGAGCAAGGTTAGACTAAAAATTATCAATTTTCCCCCAACAACTCAGTACTTTATCCAGCTTAGGGTGGAAATGAACCATGAAATTATTCAGTTCTAGTTCAATACTTGCGTTGCGTTGAACTGCATTTCATTGGTTGTCTCATACAGCATCAGAATAACACACATCAATTCTTAATTGGCATTTGTTTTTTATCCAGAACAGAATTCCTTCTATTTCAAACATTGTTCCTTCAAAAAAAAAAGATAAATTCCCAAGAAAAAGTAGAATTTTTCATCACATAAAAATTGGTCTACATGAAGTTAAGATTGATTTTAGAATTAAAGATATTATTCAATAAATGAATTTTATTTGTTCCATGCTACTCACACTGAATTTGCAGTCTTAATACTGCAAAAAAAACACAACCTAAAAACATTATTGATCATTGTATCTCATAAGAATTTGCTCTGAACCATCAGTTTCCTGAATACAATCGTTTGCTATTTTCCCTTAGCCTTATGTAGGAATGTGATAAGACTGTAATATGAGGTGATGAAGACAATAGCAAACTGTATACTGTTCCAGAAAATATGGTAGGTTCGCCGTATTTCTGCAACAAAAATCCTGGTGACATCACCAAAAAAGTCTGTGCAAGACTCTTTATGCATCAGAATGATCCCAGAATTCCATTTTCACTTTGTCCTAGGACAGAATTTCTCATCCTCAGCAATTTTTAAGAAGGGTGGACTTCAATTCCCAGAATTCCACATTCATATACAGTGTCTGAAGTATAACATTCCTATTACATCATCAAAAAGTTTATCTTCCAGTACGTTTGGAAAATTAAATACTTCTTGCCACAGCAGTACTCTTCTCAGGCAACATATTTTATCTCTGAGGATTTTTTTAGTCTATATTTACATACAAAATACTGGTGCACAAATGCTTTGGATCAAAACTCTGAGTTCAAAACAACCTGTTTTGAGTGGGAAACAGCTGCTTGAAGTGTAAAATGTTGCTATTCTGAGAATTTTACACTCTCCAAATGCTTAAAATAAGAGTGAGGTTCATGCTGAAAACATGATGTTTCAAATTCAAAATAATTTGATTTTAAAAGTATTCCAAATTCAAAGGTTCAGGAAATGTTCTATTTAGAGCTTCAGGCTCTTTGGAAGTAAAGTCGATAATATCTTCTATCTCTCAACTACGGTCAAATTTCAGGATCCATATCTAAGTACCTATTTAACTCTTTCTTGATCACCTCGTTTTTAAGCAGTCTAGCATTTATTCTCATAGAATTGTGGCATAGTGTTCTAAAGAAGGATCTCTGAAATGAATCAGCTGGTACAATTGCCTTTCGGAAAGATTGCCTAGCGGACCCAATTTATCCAGTGCCTTCAAGAATGTTTTTTGCACAGACCTTCCAGTGTCTGTATGTTCGTGTGTGTGTGTGTGTGTGTGTGTGTGTGTAGCTCCTCCTCTTATGGAACTGTAGTCAGTTTAGTTGATAGGGCAAAGCCAAGTCAGATACAATTAGACATGAACAGCAATTCAAATGTTAGGAGACTGGAACAGTGATTGGGCTTGCTTGGCTGCACTCCAAGCTGTTTTGATTATGTCTATTAGGAAGAACATAAATATATTTCCAATGGGAATTATTCTAAAAATTGTTCTACCCTCTGGAATAACATCTGTCTAGAGATATACATGGCTCCCACTCTCCTGGGGTTCCAGAAGTCTCTTAAGACTTGATTCTGTTCCCAGAACTAGGGTTTAGGATATTGTGGAAGCCCTATCAAATCTTTTTTTTTTTCTTTGCATGTTGGGGAGTGCTATTTTAATTCCAACAGTCATGTGTTTTTAATAGAATTTTAACATACTGTACATATTGGATGTATTGTAAGCTGCCCAAATTGTTTTTGAGTTGAGCAGTTTTAATAAATCAAATAAAGAAACAGAGTATTGTTTAAGCAGAAAAAACACAATGAAAAAGGCATTGTTATGTATGATGTTAATAAGTAGTGCACAGGACATAGGAAAAAAAGGTGGCAATACATTTCAACACATACTCTTTGACCTTTATACTGAAGTGAGGACATGAGCACAAACAGTCAGGGCTTGCATTATGGTGATGGGACACATTTTGTTTTTTTATTTTGGTTTGTAATAGATGCCTATTATGGTGTTTATGACAATCCTATCTCCTCTGATCAATAGTTTGGTATATTTTTGATAATAAGGGAATGGGACAGAAAAGAGAAGAGAAAGGGAAGATCAAGTTTAATGAAAAGAAGGACTAGGGGT
Source organism: Sibynophis collaris (assembly GCA_036250565.1). Classification (NCBI taxonomy): domain Eukaryota; kingdom Metazoa; phylum Chordata; class Lepidosauria; order Squamata; family Sibynophiidae; genus Sibynophis; species Sibynophis collaris. The sequence goes on from JANHFK010007134.1 coordinate 118,298, forward strand.
GACACGATAGCAGTGTACCAATATCTCAGAGGTTGCCATAAAGAAGAGGAGTCAAGCTATTCTCCAAAGCACCTGAACTGAAGGCAGAACAAGCAATGGATGGAAACTAATCAAGGATAAAAGCAACCTAAAACTAAGGATACATTTCCTGACAGTTAGAACAATTAATTAGGATGCACTTGGACATTAAATTTTTAAGTTTTATTTCAAAATGTATTTTAATTATGTAAAAGATAGGCCAAAAATATGTAAAGTAATGCGCAAAAGGATATTGCAATAAACTATCTGATGGGAATAGCTGAGCTGATGTCAAAAAAGGAATACAAAAGCTGTTTTGATTCTAATGGTCTCTAGTTGCCATTCAGTTCTAGAACTGTTCAGAAAGGGAAGACAAACAAAATAGTATTTAGTAAATCAGTTTAAAATATTTTTAAAAAAATAGCATTCAGGAATATTTTTTAAAAGCTAGGAAAGGAGAATTTATTTGTGTATTTGTTTTATTTAGAAAGCTGTTTCATTCTGCTGTGTAAAAGGCAAGAAATAATGCAAATGATAGAATCCATATAAATATAATAATTAAAATGATATTATATAATATTATGCTAAAACCACATTTAGTGATAATAATTCAGGTCCCTCGGTCTTCTAGAGCAGACAGATCTTTGCAGCTTCTGTAAGGCCAAAAGGTCTCAGAGGGCAAGACATTATACAGGAGAACTCCTACAGAGATTGTAGGGGTCCTTTGGCTATAGTTTTCAGTGAGCTAAGTGACTCTTAGCTTGCATTCCCTATAATAGATAATGTTATAGATACCCACACCTTGAGCTACATAGTACTTTACAACTAACTAGCACCTTCAATTATGCTCTATAATAACTTGGAGTTAAGGCCTCTATTACTTTAAATTAGGGGATAGACAATTTAAATATTGCATCTCCTACATGTTTTATTTTTCCCTTCATCAGGATGAAATTTTGTGAATGGTTTGATTTTTCAGGCTATGTTTTGCAAGCCACAAAACGATACAACTCACATGCTAGTTATGCAATGCATATTTGATATTAAAGAAGAAAGTGAACAGTCCAGAAATTTCAGCCAGGCAGAAAACAATAGTTTATGTAAAATTACTCCCAGAGAAAAATAATTACTTCCCTTTGTTATAAATGAACATAGTTTCAGATATTAGACCTCATCCCATTGATATATTAAAATGTTACATGCAACTCCTTTAGATAGCCATCATTTTGGAGTTTCTAGGAACTGATTGGAATTGCCTTTCCAAGTAAGTATATAAAGAAAAAAAAATCAGCAGTACCTCAGGGTACTGTATAATTGATTTTTGGTCTATTTGTAAATTCCACTTGTGCTATTGACCATGTAATGATTTAAGGTGATTATAAGATGCTTCCATGACTACTAATTTGAGTATTAATACAGTATTCATTTTATAGTTTCATTGTTTTTGTTTTTCCCATTCATCCATTTTTATCTTTTCAGCTTTCTTCCTATGGAATTATCCTATGCTACATCTAAAGTCTGTGTCTTATTGCTGTATTATAATCCTTAAGCGCCTTCTTAATGTTATTTTCACGTCATTTCAATTCATATGTTGAGGGGAGAGGGTTGGGCTGGTTTCAATGCCTACCAGTTTGGATATATATGTGTGCATGTGTATACATGCATATATAAACTCACTTATATTTACTTCAATTACAAATACATGTTGTCCACAGTGTCAGGACTAAGACAACAACAGCATTTCTAAAACAAGGACCTACAGTACTTCTGCTGCTTGTTGGCTCACACTGCCCTGTGCTTTTAATTAGTGTGCGTAGTTTACAATAATAGCCTATAGTGCATTAATTTTTAATGAAAACTAACAGCTGATTTTCTTCTAAGGAAACTGGTTTTGATTTTATTAACTTACAGGACAGAAGAATAATTGGCACATATCATTGTCCAGAAATGTATTCAACAAAGGTATATTTTATTGTTTTCTTAATGGTTTTATCCTTAGGGATGTAAAACGGAGGGCTTGAACTCATTGCAGACCCAATAGCACATTATTTGTGACCTGGCATCTTCATGCCAAGTTCTTGTCCAACTTTGGTTGAATTGCAAAGGGTGTTCATTCTTTTGAATCATCTCCACATCATTTACCCAATCACCACCTAGTTCTAACTGATAATGCATTCTTCATTTCCTATAGTGAACTACACTGTACTGTTTGGCAATGTTAGATAGCTCCCACATTTTTGCCTCAGATGACTGCACTTGGTGAAGTGATGTTGCTTTCTAAAGTCTGTAAAACGCTTTGAGATCCTTCTGGATGAAAAGCGCCTGCAGAATAAATGTTTTTCACTGTTGTACTGTAAGCTTTTATTTTGTCACAAGCATACATTTCCATTAGAAATGGGTGAATCTGTTCTGTTGTCCTGAAACTCAGCATTACTTTCCTAAACTAAAACACAGATCAACTTCAAAAATTGGTTCAATTTGCTTTTCATCAATTGAATTTACTTCCTATTTTGGGCAACTGATATCTGTTTAATGTTTATAAAGAAAAATACAAAACCTCTATATCCCTATGAAAGTTCATCCATTACTAATTTTCTGCTAGTAAATGATTTCCAGTGTGTTTTTAGAAGAGAAGTAGATGCATCCAGCCTTCTCAAATAATAGTATCATCTGAGAAGTGTTTGATTGCAGAAAATTGATTGCAAGAATAAAATATGAATCATACAAAATGACGTATTAAAAAAATTCTTCTAAATTATTTAAACATATGCCAGCTTCATACTGTATTAACTGAAATTGCATCTCTGTAGCAGCCATACAAATCTTCAGAGCTGGCCATATGAAAATTTTCAGATTCCTTTTTATCTTTATATATATGTTTTACTATGAGATCTAAAGAAGGCTGAAGATTTGGTTAAAGATTTGGACATTGACTGGAAATTAAAAAATAGAAAATAAACTTTGAGAAAGCTTGCTCACCCTGCTTGTATGATTCACTCCATACAACCTAACCACTCTTCCCCGAATTAACCAATGCTCCTCTTTTATGATTTCTGATATCAAGGAAAATGTTATTTGTTTCACAATTGTACCCCAGAGTTAACTTTTTTCCTTTTAAACTGTTTCAATATAGTGACTTAAACTTTAAATAATTTACCATTTGGCAAATGGTGAATTCTTCAGTGTTTAGTTCCATGAAATTCACATGGAAATGCTGAGCACATTTGTCTGTACTGTGCAAATATTATCATCCCTACCCATTTACCTGTTTGGGGAGTGGCTGGCTGACTTTTGGTTTCAAGGATGAAGTGGTAATGTCTTGAAAAATGACTTGGCTATGCTTATGCATATACATTTCTTAAGGGAATGCAGACATGATATGCTTGGTTCTCAATATGTTTGGTTCATAAGAAATGATAAAGGAACAGTCCCAGACATTCTGACTAGAATTATCAAATTTAATTTAATAATTGACAATGTCACATTTAACCCAATAATAACAATGTACACATTTCTGCAAATGCATGAAACATAGTCTGTAAAATTCACAATTCATAGTACTGTTTGTTTGAATATTTCTGAGAGGCTGATGCAACGTTTATGTGTTTTGTGGACCCTGATATAAAGCAATTATGCCACTGTCTCCTACGGCAGTAGGCAGGTTGACATACTCATCTATTACCAAACCAATTGCTTGCAGATCTCAAGTTTTCAGGTTGCCAGGAATATGGATCAGAATATTTTTTCAAGCATACGTCCCTTCATCCATGTGTCTTCCCAACGTACTCCCTTTTAAAAACAAAGCACTGGTGATACACAGCATTGTCATTGTGATGCATAGCTAATTGAGATGTGTGTGACTGTTTAGATATGTGGATCCACTCAGCAGGGTTGGATCACCAGAGTTCCTAGAGCCAATTACTGGAGTAGCAGTATTTTGTCCACAATTATTAGATTATTTGTTTTAACTGATTTATATGACTGCCCATCTCACAAATATAACTCTGGGCCTGTAGTTTTTTACAAGTTAAAATAATACTAAATAATAACAAGATAACAAATCAGTATTAGAAACTTAAAATGACAAACAAAGAAACCAATCAATCAGCACATCACGTGGTTGCCAAATCACCACCACCACTCACCATGCCTGGGAAAACAACCTTAAGGGCTTCCTGAAAGGTCAGCAGTGAGAGTTGTCATAGGGCTATCCCAAAGGATATGCATCTCCAAACAGCAAGTCCTGTGACAGGAAAGGCATGTTTCCTGGGTCGCACAAGATGAAGTTAGCTGAAAGACAGGACTTGGAGCATACCCCTTCTGCCAGACTTGATTTGACTGGTAAAGACCATTGGAGAAAATTTTGACTATTTTCATTTTCTTCCTTAATCTTGAGGTATTAAAAAAGCAAGCCAATTAAGAGGCAATGCATTCCATAGTTTTGAGAAAATTGGATTGAACCCCTCCCATTCTCACCCAAATGTTGCATACCATATGAGTCAGTTTGATATCTCTTAAGATGACTTGCAGATATTATCAAATCTTTCTAAAGTTCTTTTGTTTTCAAATACAACATAAATAGTTTTCTAAACTGATACACAGTGTATCAACATTAGATTTTATATAAACTTAACTTGAAAAATACATTTAAAGCTCAGATAACTGGAAATCAAATGATTACATACTAAGAATACACTTATTCCCAACATGGATAAAGATTGATGCTATTTTTAATCAATAACTCATAGGCAATGAAAGTATAACCCATATTTACTTCTGAATAGCTGAGAGTAGCATTTGCAAAAACATGAGATTAGAAATATAATCTTGGCCACACCCCCCCCCCCCCCCCCCGATATTCGTATCTGATTCTCAGAGATTGCCTGGACAAGTCTCTATAGTTTTCCTGCCTCCTTCCTAGGGTTGAGGGAAAGTTACTGGTCATCCAGCTGGCCTTTGTGCCTAAGGCAGGATCAGAACTCATGATCTCCTAATTCCTAGCCTGATACCTTAACCATTGCATCAAACTAGCTTTTTTCTTAATTAAAATATTTTAAAATGATATTAACTTTAAATATGATTTTACTATAAAATGAATGCCTGGTTATTTTGGCTTTTGAATTACAATTAAATGCTATGCCTAGTCATTGCATTAATAAGATGATCCAGGATTGATTATATTTTTAAATTTTCTTCTCAATGATATTCTCAGTAGTAAACCTTGATGGTACCAGTGTAAACATAAAAGAGTTTCTCTGACAATGAAAAATTAATTATCTTTATATCAAAGTGAGCATTGTAAGCCCCCAACCACCTAATTGCATGTTTCAAAATTATTTTCAGTGGAATTAGCCCTGCATACAAACAACAAAACAAATATAACAAATGTCTTGAGGAAAGTAAGGGAATACCTGCACTATCCCATGCTACATTGTTCTTGAACTCATTAAAAATACTGTTAAGATGTTCAGAACTAAATGATTAGGTCAACAAATATTAGCTCACAGTGGCAAAACTACAAACTTTTGAAACTCAATAACCAGATAAAGCTACTGAAATGTGTCATATAATCTATTTGCCTGAGCTATCAAAAATATATATAATTTACCAGCCTGTGCCCATATTCTGACTATGCAGTGTTTCAGATTTGAAAGCAAAAGGGGACTTTGGAAATTATGAGACACACATTTTGTCTTGTCTAAAACTGCTTAAATGGACCACATATTTCCCTGGAATTGCATGGCAATTCTGCTGTCTCAAGGAAGGATGTAGCTATTTTAAGGAGATAGTAACTGAATGTTTAATGCACCAAAGCATTAGTGGACTTCAAATCTGAAGCACTGCATAGCCCTGCTGTGTATGCTTCTCTTTTGATCAGCACTGTGTGTTTAATGGCTTAGATCCAGTCTTGTAATAATTGGTGGAGTTTGGTAGCTGATTTCACACATTAAGACAATTTCTTCTGTTTTCCAGATGGACCCACATGAGAACATTTTGTTGAGCACGCTTGAAATTAAAAACGAGATGGCTGCCTCTGAAGCTGTTATAGGGCTTGGAGACCCTAGAAGCACGATGCTGGCCTATGATACCTCAAGTATCCAGTATCGGAAGGCTGGTTTACCAAGACACAGCTTTGGCCGTAATGCTCTGGAACGGCACGTGGCCCAAAAGAAAAGCCGGTTAAGGAGACGTGCTTCTCAGTTGAAAATTAATATCCCTGACTTGACTGATGTAAATGCCATAGATCGATGGTCACGCATATTCTTCCCGGTGGTTTTTTCTTTCTTCAATATTGTCTATTGGCTTTACTATGTGAACTAAAAACAAAGAAAGAAACACACAAATATCAAGAACTGGATTTCTCTTCAAAATTGATTGTACAGCCAAATGTGGGACTTAGGGAGAACAAAATCTATTCAGGACAAGTTATTTTAAAACACCTTATTTGCTGGCCCACTCTATAACCTGTTCAGTAATGTTTGGATTTCTTTTGCACAACTGTGAAGCCTATCAAGTTACAGTACAAATGTATACAATCTGGCTTTTAAAGATATATAATTGCATTTGATGTTTGGAGACAGACCTGAAACTTGGTCATTTCATTTTTGGATGATATTGAAAAGGAAAGCTAAAAAGTTAGGTTTGAATTCTCAGAGCAATTTCTGCTTCTATTCTCATCTGAGTTAAACAGCATTATTTGAATGGAAAGAATACGGTCATAGTATATCAAAATCAACATCGTATTCACATTTTACCTTTTTTAATGTTAATTTGAAGCTACAGTAAGTCATTATGCCTGCCATCATACTATGAAGACATGTATCAAGTTTTTGACTGAATTAAGAGTTCTATTTGGAAAATATGAAAACAACTTACATATAATTGGGAAGTGTTTAATTGAGATATTGTAAAGTCAGCATATTGATTACCATGATGTGAACCATAGAGCTACAGTATTTTGAAGATGGCCAATATGTCCAACAATATACCATTAAATATATCTAGGAGCCTTCTATGTATAAGTGCCAAATGAGAGTGGGCCGGCAGTTTCTTCATAGGTAGTTTTCTCTCAGTGCTTTGTACTTTCTTCTGCAACAGAAAAAGCTGTGCCAAATGTTGTCAAACACAAGGATGAAGTAAACCACAAGTATTGCAAATCTTGATCATCAAAATATTTCCTAAATTATAGTTTGGGTTGCATTTTCTTCATGTTTAAAAGAGATGGAGTAGATCATAACTTTTTATAGTTCAGATATTTATTTAGATATGCACACAGAAACCTCAAAAGAGTAAGTTTATTGTAAGGAACTGGATTATCTTCTTCACTCAATACTTTTGCATTCAGTTTTAGAACTTTTTTTTTTTTAAAGAGAGGACAATGAATGGGAGAGAGCTACTCATGTATTTTCCAGCTGAAGGGACTGAATTATTTAATCATCAGTTCAAGAAATACCTCTCGACTTTTTTTCCCTCATATAATTATTTTACAATTATATGGCTCTCATTTGCTCAGCTTTATCCTTTAATTAATTCAATGGAACTTACATGGGATTCATATAAGGTAGCTGTGTCTTCCTGGAACAGAAAATCAACCTGTTTCAGGAAATAAATGGATTATAATAGTTGGGGATGAGTATCTTTTGGAACCAGAAATGTTCCATATTCTTTTTATTACATTTTTTTTGTATGTATGTATGTATATATTTCCTCCAGCTGATGGTTTCAGTAGCACAAAGGATTCTTTTATTTCTCTGTAATATACTTTAAAATAGCGCTTTCTAGGCTCTCTGCAAGCATAGTTGGTTGAATTATGAACTTCACACTTTGTGAAAAGGCTGGTCTTGTGACTCAGGCACAACAGCACTGAGCACACTTTCTTTTGTCATATTTTCTTCCATCAGATGGGCAGTGTTTTAGAAGATCCCTTCTGAAGCATCTTTTGGGACAAATAAGGTTTTGCTACATTCGTGTGTATGTTATTATTTTTTTCTTTTGCTGAAATTGCCCATTAATTTTATAAAAAAAATATATGTGTAATCAACCTTGGGATTTTTAGACATTAGAAAAGAAAATCCTTTCTATCCTTTTTCTCTTCTCAGATTGGTTCAACAAACCAGCCTTAGAAAAACGACAGAATCAGCTCCTAAAACTGCACTTTACCATAGCTGGAAGTTTATAGTACAAGCCATAATATTTTCTAACCTTTCCAAGGAGAGGATGGATTTTACCCTGGGGGGCTAACAAAGAAAGTACATATTCACCTCCATGAGGTCATTTATGTTATTAAGTGGAAGATGCTTCCAGGAGTAAATGAGAAATCACATTTCTGAATAAATTAATTCAAAGAGATACATGAAACTTAAATTAAAATGAGGTTTAAAGTAAGGTGGGCAAATGGAGGATAACACAAAAAAAGGTTTATCTCCTCTTATACCAGCATGTGGTAGAGACAAAAACATTAACACAGTTTACTTCACAAAGGACATTGAAATAAGCTATTACCGTTGAATTTAACTGAAATATACTTTGGTTTGGTTTTATTTAGAGCCATGTTTTGCCTAATAATTTATTCCTTTAATTATTACTTTTTTTCAGGTTTTGGATGCATACTAGCCAGCAATTAAGGTGTTTTTTCTTCATATATTAAATTCATCACAAAATTACAACTATATAATATGGCACAGTTTTAACCATAACTTTCAGATTAATGCTCTGTAAATATGTTCTGTATATGACTGCTACTAAGTTTAATATGCATTTTCCAACTAAAACTCATGTGCCATATTTATGTTTGTCTAAGGAAAGCTATGTTTCTATAGACATGGTAGTTTAAATGACTGGAAAGAGAGAATCAATGTCATTCTGAACACTTTCAACAAAGTTTGAATAATAGCATTGAAAGGGAATTTTTACATTCTAATATATAAAATCAGCCAGACAAAAGCACAATGCATAGATAACATGAGAGCAAGTACATATTGCTAGCCAGCTAAATATATCTAGGAAAACGAGCCTGCTAGGTAAAATATACATTTTATTTTATTTTATTTTTAAAATAAGCTTAGATTTCAATTTCCCACTTAGTGAAATTAATTTAAGTAAACCAAGCTCGGACCATTATCTACATATATGATACAAATAAAGACATATTTCCACATGTTTATATATATCCTTGAATGTGTACACATATGTGTTTATATCTTATGTTTGTGTACCTACACATACATAGACATGCACACACATACATATGCATTTTTACATGGTCTCCTAATCTAGTGAAACCAGTTTGTGCATAGAAATGGATATGTGCCCATTGATATGTAAACCAAGTGGGCAGGTTGCTGAATAAGGTGGGGGAGAAGCTGTCCCCATATTTACACCTTCCGACACTGGTGTCTCTTTTATGTTGATGGGACAGTTCAAAATTCCAATTCCCTGCAAGCGTTTGCAGCCACAATAAAATTGCAGGACCATATTTACATCTTCTGTTACATCTTTTTGGTGCTATAGAGGGATGTTAAAAGAAGCAGCATATGATTGAAGGAAACAACAAGCCCAGATTCCATCCAGGTCCCCCTGCCCATTCTTAACAGGATGACCATCATTCTTGAATGATGAGAGTTAATTTGAGATGCCACCAGCAGATGCAAGAAAGAGGAAAGACATCTGGATTGAGTTGTTAAGAGAAATGACCTCTATTTTATCCTCCTGAGAAAAAGATCAAGGCTGAGCTAGAGACATTGTCATCAAGTCCAGTCCAACTTCCTTTTTAATTAGCATTGCAGACCTAGAGCCTCTGCATTACTCATAATTGACTGGGTTTGAATTAGAATCTTGCATTGGTATTTCAAAAGGAATAAGCTAATAACAGTTGTGTTTCTATAGTCAACCAATATGTGAATATTTTTTGAGAACATAAATTATTAATGTATTTAAAATCTTACTATACAGGGTATCTGGGCATTTCTATATCAGCAGATCAATGCATATAAATCTTATGAAGCATTTTACAGTGGCTATTGCGATAGTACTGTATCTTCTACCATCTCAACAGAGGCTAACTCTCACATTTTTTATTTATTTTTTTCAACGAAAGCATCTCTACTAACTTTTTTAAAAAGTACTAATACCTAGATAGGAAAAGCAAAACTATGACATATTTCTCTGGGGAGAAAAGAACAAGAGGGTCCAGGTACAATAGTTTAAAAATAGTGATCATAACATTTTGCTATCTGTACATAGATCATACAATGTGAGCAATCGTAATTAAAAAAAACTGTAAATATTATCAGATTTCTTAACATTTTTAACTTCTAATTTGTACTTTAATGTAAGGCAAAAAGTTGATTCTATTTATGGTTTAGGTTAGTGTCCTAAAATCATGTAAATATTTAAATAAGCTGTAAATGAGATGTCAATAGAAAGAGTATTTGTTCAGTGATTTTTTTTTTTAACTAAGTACAGTAATTGCAGTTTTCTAGCAGAACAATTTAAACACCCTTTTGCATAAGACTTGGATTTCAGAGGACAATTTCAAAATTACAAATAATAAGATTGGCATTAAATGATTAAATCAGTATCAATGTAAGCAGTCCATCTGTAAATGGGAAGAGAAAGAACCGATAAAAATGCTTAATGAGTCCCATTATCCATTGACTCTGGTGCACATGGAAATTCAGGGGTTGGTGGATACTTCAGAATAGATGTGCTGGTATGATGCTTATACTAGCATCTCTGAAGTGCTGCAAGTAGAGTTTTTGTTGGGGGACAGGTGTCTGATATTGAAATGAATAAGGCAACTGCTAATTCTGCAGAGCTTCTTGAGAAAATTGGAGCTACATGCAGTTTGAGAATTGCAGCCTTGGTTTTTCATGAGACTATTTTGATTTCCATTAATACTAAGCCTGCAATTCTGAAAGAACTTCAGAATTGCCATTAACTAGGGAGTGTGACCTAAAGGAACTCCCGCAGAAAGTTGGGGCTATCAAGTGACTTAAAGAGACCATACTTGTAGTTAGAGAGTAGTCTGTCTAGTGTACCACGAGTCCTTAATAGAATATCTTATTACTTTTACTCAGCAACTTTTAAGATATGTGCGCTTTAACTTTCAGAATTCCTCAGCCACCCCTGCTAGCTGGGCAATTCTGCAAGCTGAAATCCCCACATCTTAAAAAGTTGCTAAAGTTGAGAAACAAAGAAAATCCTATTGTTTGGGCCACAATGGCAGTCTTTTATCCAGACACAGTAATAATACTGATGATTTCCTCTTCCAGGAAATGAAATGGATATAATATAGATTTAAGGAACTACAGTTTTCTAATGAGTGTAATATTATTCTCAGAAAGACTTCATATGCACATTCCTATTGTGCATGAATATTCCCACTGTCTTTTAGAAACTGTCTGGTACAAAGAGATTTGTCTGTCATTGTTTAGCATTCTGTTCCTTTCCAGCCCAACCCAATCCACCCAATGCCAAAGAATCTTTACTTAAGAAATATATTTAAAGGGAACTCTATCAAGATATTGCTTAACACCAAAGGTAAAGTTTAACAAAAATGCACTAGGAAATGTTCAAGAGAATTTTTGAGGAATGAATAAAATGTTAATAAGTAATTACCATGTTATAGCTTATACCAATGGTATTTATAATCCAAGTTAATTAATTCATGATAAAGTGGAGTAGATTAACTTTGCAGGTTATATGCAACACATTTTATGTGTCAAATTATTTAAGTATTTTGATAATGAATCTATATTAATGTTATTATTTTAAGTCTTAACTCAAAATGCCTACAGTTAAATTCAATTTATTCTAAATGTTTTGCTCATCACCAAAGTTCTCCAATTCAAATTTAGCAGCATTATATATGTTTGCATTGTTAGTGCCATTGAAGGATTCACCAGGGAATACATTTAAGACCCATCATATAGTTTTAGTTCATGCAAGCATTTAAGACATCTAAGAACTCTATCATAGTTGACCATGTTTTGAGATTTCACAATTTTAATTTGCATGGGTGTTTAAATGATTCTGTTAGTACTGTCTTTGCATCCTTCCTCTTTTTTTAACCTAATACTATTTACTCCATAATGTAGTAATCATGAGACTTACTAATGACCTTGTAGCCTTTCTAATATGCACATAATGCACATTTTCCAATGGCTAAAAAATACAAAATATTAGTGGATAACATTGCATCAGATTTTCATGTTTTTTCTCAGAAGGACTGCTAACCTCTGGAATAATAGAGGTAGTAAAATGATTATTGTAAATTGAATAGCACATAAGAGATATTTTCTTGAAACTAAACTTATTACAGCCAGTTTCAGCATGTAAATATATAATAATGTTGGCTAGTGTGTAATTCTTAAACTAAAAAAATATAAATAAAGGAAATATAAAAGAATCTATTTATTTTTATTATTATTTATATTTATAAAATATAATCTTTCCATGATGGCTAGGGAAGAAAAAAAACAATCACCCTATTGCTGCAATATCGAAGGTGGTGTGCTGGATCTGAGGACCTTGCTTTTTTTTAAATTTAATATTTTCCCACACGAGTAAAAGGCCAAAATAGTACATTTGTTCATTCTCTTCTGTGTACGTGATGTCATGCAATGCAGCTTTCATGAAGATTTTATCCATGCATATACCTTTAAGGATAATAGTATAGTGGCTGGTAAGGGGATAGGAGAGAGTCTGGCTTGTGAAGAATGGTGTAAGTGTGCTTGAAAAGATTTTGGCTACCCTTGTGGCAAAGAGGAACAAATGTGCCCAAACTGATTGGTAGTCCTTATCATTAATAAGGACTGTTGCATATGCCACGACTAAAACTGGTAACTTGCTGTGTATCTTCTCTGTATTATAAAAAAGTGTCATATGAATACTTTAACTGACCAAAGCCTTGAGGAGCAGCAGATCGATGTCTCTGTGACCATCAGATCGTGAGGAATATGATATATGGAAGGAAGATTGTTATGTGGAATGGAAGAGAGCCATAAAATAAAAATAGATATGTTGGGGTGTGCGAAAGAAAGGTATAATAAATCTGTAGAATGATGCTTTGATTGGATGAATGCCTGTAGAGAACTGAAGACGTAGATTTAATTGTGAATGAAAGGGCAAAAAAAAATATGTCAGAAAGTATGAATCAGTATCATCTAAATTGTGGGTGAGTATGAAAGCAGAATTCCAGAGGTTACTGCCAGAATGATAATGGGGAAAAAATAGAAATTATTTTTGGGAAAAATGCACATTTTGAATGAATGTGACCCATGAAAAAATAGGTGGGAAAGAATGAGATGAGTGAATATAGACGTAAGAACTGGGCCATTTGGAAACCCAGGAGTAAATGAGACTGGTATGTGCTTACACAAAGATCTGTTTCAAATATGTAGCTCAAACATATTCATAAGTACATATGTTAAAGAAATGAATATAAATCTAAAAAGTATGATTGATTTGGTTTTATATGAAGAAAAACACACTCAGTCTAGAAAAGAAGTTTTTTGAATGTTTTTTATTTTTTTAATAGTCAAACTTGGGGGGAAGGGAATGGATATGGAGCAGAAAGAAGTGAAAGAAATTAGAATAAAAATAGAATAACCACAGGAAGAATCTTCTATGAAAAACCATTAGCTTTTTTCACATTGGCGTATTAGATGTGGCATAACTTTATTTATGAAATAAATGAAACAAGCATTAAACTCTGGTGGGATTTCCCTTATTCATCAGTAAGAACTGCATGATGTTTTGATAGTTTGGCCACAAGTATGCAGAAATCCAGAAAATTCGAAAAGAATGACTACTTTTTCATAGAACGTAGGTACGTAAGGTGACTGACTCTAATGTAAAGGAAACTTAATGGATTTCCTCATTAAAAAAAACAATCAAATTCTGGCCTATGACTTTCTTGCCTGATTTAAAATCTAAACTGGATCATTTTGAAATAAGTTTGATTCACAATTAAATCAAAGTTGGATTTTGGTATGATTCCCAGTGTCCTATCATGTGACACAGAGTTGAACAGAACACAACATCTTGAACAGAAGCTCAGAATTATTTACCATTTGAAATGTAATCATATGGAAAAATAAATTAGGGTAGAAAAGAAATAACGTGGACAAGGATTAGCAAAAATATCTGAGCTCCACATAAAGTAAAGATTTCCAAACCTAATGTCCCATCACAAAATACAAATAAATAATTGGTGCATATTCCATATTGCTTTCCTTTTTTTTCTCTCCATATGGAAATTCTGTAAGTGTGTGTCTGCTAACTACCATGAATTAAGGATAAACCGAAAGGAATCTACTTATCTTTTTTTTTTTTAGAAAAAAGGATAATCACATTAAGAAAGATTAAGCATAATATTAAATTATAGCCAATCACACATCTCAGCTGAATTTACTCTCATGCTAAGGAAGATCAAAGAAAGAATGACAAATATTGAATCTAGTGTAAAATAAGAAATAGTGTCAAAGAAATGGGAGATTAATAGGTTATAGTCACAGAAAAATAAGAAACAATTATTAGTATAACCCGTAATGCTTATGCAAAAATAACATACCGTAATAGTTTCTATGTTTGCCTTTGACAAGAGGTTCCACAAGTTTTGGGGGTCTTATTTCCATCATAATATTTAAAAGGAAACCCAAAAAGTTAAAACTCTCTCAAATTGGACTCAACTCCTGGTGACATCACAGGCAATGGGCTTTTCTTGCAACAACACTGAAGTGGATTCCTGTAGATTAGGATGTTTGCACATTTTTTTACTTTCCCAGACTAGCCTATATTACTAATCAAGGCAATACTAATCCGGCATGACTCTGCTGAGTTTTTCTTGAGATGATTGCTATAGAGAATAAAGAAAATTACTTTGAGGGAGACAGAAAGAGGAGAGACATTGGTAAACAAACATGGCAGAAGCCCAGATAATAGGGGAGGGTTATAAAAACAACCAGGAATTCCCCCTAATTCATGTGATCTATAAAAAGGGAGGGGGATTTGTAAGATTCTGTTACTATAGGCCAGGGGTCTGCAACCTTAAGCACTCAAAGAGCCATTTGGACCCGTTTCCCACAGAAAAGGAAACACCGGGAGCCACAAAACCCTTCCAGTGCCTGACTATTTCTTGACCGGCCACAAAACTAGATATGTAGTTGAATTAAACATCCCATTTTTCTTTTGAAACTTTTCTTGGATTTATCCATAGTTGGCCTACTGGGGGTTGAAAAGCTCAATAAATCACATGCCGGCGGGTGTGACGCATATTTTGAGTGACAGGGAGCCGGAGCAGAGGGGTGAAAGAGCCGTATGCAGCTCCAGAGCAACAGGTTGCTGACCCCTGCTATAGGCAATCTATAAAAATCATTCTAGGCAGACAGGGTGTCTATTTCTTGGCCTGACCTACGATGTAATGCCAAAATCAAAGGACTGGGAAGTGCTTCCTTTGAAAATTTTCCTTTTAAGTCAAGCATGATTCCTCATGATTATATGGACATGGTCTATATGGACATGATTGTGGCAATAATATGGAAGTGATGTGTCCCTATCCTGTCTTGGAATGCTTTGACTTTCCAGTCTAGTCCATGGCACTGTGAGTTCCTTGAAGTCTCTCATCATGGCACTAATCAAGTCTGACTCTGTCTAGCTTTTTCTGAGATCAGCCAAAGCACTTAGATACTGCCACCAGTTTAAATTTAACATTTCCGCCTATAATATAAAACCAATCTTTTATTGTAAAACTCATCGACCATGACTAGCCTTTAATACTGTCTATTTTCTTCATCATTATGAAATAAATCTTAAATTTATTAAAGGAATTGGATGTTACAATCCTGGAAGATCTTCCTAATGTATGGCAAGATTTGGATTAGAAACTTGTGACTCTCCAGGCAGTTGTTGATATACCACTTTGCAGCAATGCCATTTATTATGGTCAATGGGAAAGATGCTGAGAATTGTAGTACAGAAATGTTTAAAAACCACAGGTTGCATATTCCCAGCTCTGCCACCTGTTGTCTCAACAGCAAGAATTGGTCTTAAATATTTCATACACTGCTGAACATCTGAGGGATTAAAAAAAATGTCTTAAATTACACCAGACCAGGTTAAGAGACCTATGAGAACATTTAAAGCAGTGGGTGGGAATCTTATGCTTTAAACAATTGACATAACCATCTGGTGGGCTATAAAGTCAACCAGCATTACATTTTATAATTAAACCCACATTCTATTAAATTACAAACAACATCATATAATTTTAAAAATCTCTATTTTACTCCAGAGAAAATGGTGGGACATTAAATATCTGTCTAACTTTTCCCTTTTGGATTTACATGTAAGAATTCATGCTAAAATCTGCCTGGATTACATGGCTAACAGTATCTATTCCAAAGCAGATTATTATATATAATATATACATATATATATATTGGCATTAGGGACCAGTTTTGTGGAAGAACATTTTTCCACAGATCGGGGAAGGGATGAATTCAGTTTTGCTCTCTCACGTGCCACTCATCTCCAACTGTGTGGCCCAATTATGGGAGTTGAGGACCCCTGCTTACTAGGAAAGATAGAATATAGGATATATTTGGACAAGTACATTCAATACCTTCAGACTGAAAATGGTAGCTGATATGTGTATGAGACAGCCAGACAAAGAACGTTAGAACAAGGTTAAATTAAAAGTACCAGTTCTAGGCTACAACACTCCACATACTCATTAGCTGGCAGCAAACAGTTGGGAATCTTTATATTTCTTTGCTGCCATCTACTTAGCCTTCATATTTTGCAGCCTTGGTGGTAGATTTAAGGGATAGCTCTAAGAGGCAGACTCTGTTCTTGGAACATCAGCCAGTATCTTCAAGAATGGCACAGGAAAGTTGTTTTCCTGCTCATTCCCTCTCACTCTCTCTCGATTTATGAAGTATTTCAAAGCAGAAAGGCATCCAGACCACCCAGAATAGAAAGGAGTTTTGAACAGCACAATTCATTCTAAGCTTTTTTCTTTTCCCAGCCCCACAAGAAGGTGCTCACTCTCCCCATATCCAAATGTTTTCCAATTCTAAAGAAGAAGCAAACCATCATAGATAGGGGGAAAAAACAGAAAAAAGAAAATGAATGAAGACATTAAGAGGAGACAGAAAATAAAGTGAGAAGGCAGCATGGAAAAGGAGGGGGAAATGTGAAAGTGCAGGTGCTTGGCACAATTGCAGACACCTGCGCTGCTTTCTTTCTCTCCCATCTGAGCTTTTCCCTCAGCAGGCAGAATTGCCAATGAAGCAGCAATCTTGACACAGGTGTAGGAGCAGAAGGAAACAGAGGCATGTTATGGAGCTCTGCAGCTACCAGCAAACTAAGTAGATCAGCCAAAGGAAAGGAGGCGTTTTTCCTTCATAAGGAGTAGACAGTCCCAAAGAAAGGATAAGAAATATAGAGGCCGAGCAAAACAGAGCATAATGAAAAAGAAAATGTGCAAGGGCTCTACATGTCAGCCATTAACAGAAAAAGAAGAAAACCCTGAGAGAGACAGAATAACAGCATTGGAAAGGATCTTGGAGGTTTCTACTCCAGCCCCTGTTCAAAATGGAAACCCTATACCATTTCAGACAATGGTTGTCCAATCTCTTCTTAAAAACCTCCAGTGATGCAGCACTCACAACTTCTGGGGGAAATTTGTTCCACTGATTAATTATTCTCAATGTCAGGAATTTTCTCCTTAGTTCTAGGTTGCTTGTCTCCTTGATTAGTTTCCATCCATTCCTTCTTGTCCTGCCTTTAGGCACTTTGGAGAATAGGTTGACCCCCCATCTTCTTTGTGACAAACTAAGAAACAAATGTTGATGCGCATTAGTAATGATATTAATTTAAAATACTATATTCACCTAGTGATGTAATTGAACTGGAGCGTCTCACATTTCCCTCTCTATGTTTTCTGCTCTCCTTTTCTGCTCTTATCCCTCTCCCGAGTTTGTCAAAACTGAATTAAGAAATAAAACGTGGCTGCCTAGCTCAGATCAAACCTGATAGTAGGGTTATTAAGAAGAAACAGAAATAAGGAACCCAAGAATAAATGTAAGAATGAGCTAGATGAAAAAAGAATTCATTAAACTCTGAGGTAGCAGTATAATCAAAAAGAGGAGGAGGAAGAGGAGGAGGAGGAAGA
>JANHFK010007134.1:234451-254424 GCA_036250565.1 Sibynophis collaris
TACCTATTTGTATACTTTCTTTTCTCCAACTATCTTAACGCAGAATAATGATTATATGCATTTCTAACCTATATACCTACATACTATTTTAGTTTTGAATTTTCTTATTTCCTGCAATAGTGAGGTGCATGCAGATTGATTTTGGGTTTTCTTTGCAAATCCACCCAATAATGGTGTAAACAGAGCTCATTATATTTAAAATATAATGTTTAAGACCATGTCTTCTTGTTTATTTGTATATTTCAAAAGGTGGATCTTCTTTTTATTGTGATGCAGTTTTTTCATATACTATGATCCCCAACCCTCCATGTATATAAAACACAGTGAAAAATGGGGGGATCTTTTTGGTATCATTGGTAAATCTGTAAATCCATGGCATCATGGCTATTTTCAATCACATGCAATGATTAGAGAAATTAATGAGAAGCAGTAAACATCACTTCCAAGCAAGGTGTGAGAACTCCAAAAAGCCACTGATCGTTTACAAAAATGCAAAAAGTGCTAAACTGTAAACTCAGTGACACAAAACAAAATTGGGAATTTAAAAATTTCCATAGCCCTGACACCTCAGAGGAAGGCAAGCTGAGAAAGGATTGTCCAGATAGATCCATTTTCCCCGATATAGTAAGGGAAGATTTATTTTCTCTCTGGTCTCAGGAAAATGCCTATGGGTTCCATATTTAGTTCCCTATATGGTGTAACTATCTGTGATTGCCCTACCTTAATTCTAATGCTGTGCTACAGGGAGCTACGTGCCATATATGAATTGCTAATTTTCAGGCATTTGGCTGTGGTGATCATATAGAGAACTTTTAAATATTCAGGAAGCTGCTACCAAAAGGTCTTGAGTAAAGTGCAATTATTTAGTCACCCTTTAGATCTATTTTTATCCTTGATTATTGTGGCTCCATGTGGTTAATAATGATAGGCCTCCATTCAGTCCCCCCCCCATCACCTTGCTGTACTACGGCTGCATTCAGATTCAAGCGGTCTCTGGCCTTTGGGTTTTCTAAGAGACATTTCTGCCTCTTCTAACCTTTCAAACAAAAGCAATCAGATTAGGAGATACAATGCATTTTTTTTCAAAATGAAACTTAGTGAAGCCTTTTGTGTTCATCTTGCTTCAGAAACAGAATTAATAACGATTTGTATTTTATTTTTATTTTCCCTTTCAATCAGTTACCTGCCATGTTAAATGAGATTTTAGATTTCTTACCTATTCCATTTCTGTCTGTATATTGGAGGCAGGAAGTGTACTGCATTTGCTATGAGATGAATACAGTAACCGAACCTGTTTTGTTGCAGTATTTTGTTCTCTTGTAATATATTTGTGTACATGATTATTTAAATTAGCAATGAACAATTCTGTCATACTTCATCATGCTAGCCTTTCAAAATGAAAAATATGAAAGTAGTTAATAACTGGGACATCGATGCACCAAAAAAACCCACCCTGCATTATTTCAAAAAATATAATAAATACGGTGAGATATAACTATGGAAAGCCTAATCTTTTTCAGATCTGCTCCAGGCTTTCCTTTTTTCTATGCCAGAAGGTTGGCTTGTCCAGGAAGAACAGGAAAAGTGTAGGTTTTGGCTAGGAACTAATTTGCATAAAATTCAACAACCAATTCTCACAAATAGGAGCAAACCTGCTAGGTAATATCCTAAAGCCTTGGGGCAATGATAAATACATCTGTTGTATCTTTTCAGAAATGCCTCTTATTCCACTGTGTAATTGTGTTGGGATCATATCAATATGTCAAAAGATCATGCAATAATAGCTTTTTCACTAAGCAATAATAATAAATAGAATGGTTTATGTGACTTACATGGTACTATCCCACAGCAGTATTTTCTAATGCTTCTTTTGTTCATTTGATGAACTTACATTCTATTTCTCCTCTCTATAAAGGAACATGTAGTTTTGAAACCTGATTGCTGATATTTCTCACCTTGGAAATGCTGTCAGTGAAAAGCTTTTTTCCCCAAATGACTCCATAAAAGTTTGCTAAGTTGAGGAAGAATTCTTAGTCTCTGCAAGCCATTTTGTTTATTTTCTTTTAATTCCAGTCATCTTTTAGGCCTTAATAGCATTGCCCAGAGTAGAATTACATTTTAACAGGTAATAAATTGTGATCAATACGTTTCTGACTGGAGTTTATCTAAGGTGACTTTATCCCGAAAGAAACCCTAATTGTCTGCAAAATAATTTCTGGCTCTCTTGTTCATTTACTGTAACTCTATTGACCAGGTGCTAAGAAGCAGGTAAGGATTCCAGGATGGAATCTGCAGGCAACTCATTAATAAGGAACACTTTATAACTGGTTACTTGCAAAGGGTGAATTTTACCATCAAAATAAATATAGCATCATACACACAAGAAATATGGGCCAAATGTTCCCTCTTCCTAAACAATGTAGCACAAAGTCTTTGATGTGGATGAAAGAGGAGGAAAGGAAAAAGGAAAGTATTCAATGAAAATCAAATAGAGTCCAGCAACACTAGGAACAAGGTTAGAAGTGAAAAACATACTCCCTGCCTCCTATGCAGCCAAGCACATTTGCCTTATTTAGTCATTCATTCATTCATTCATTCATTCATTCATTCATTCATTCATTCATTCATTCATTCATTCATTCATAAATGCCTAACTTCAGACAACTCTGGATATTTTATGTAAATGATACATTAGATTGCATGTGATATTTGAGTCTCCATTTTGATGCCATGTCTTTTTTGCTTTGTCTAGGGGAACATTTTGTTGACCTGACAGCCTATTATAGCAAGGACAAAGGAATAGGATCCTTAATGTTCTGTTTCCTACGGTGGCCAACTTCAAGCACAATTAGACAGTCAGCTGCACAAGAGATGCCTGCACCATCATTTGCATTACACTAATAACATTTATTTCTTGTATATAACTATTCAAGGTACAACAGCCATCTTTTGATGTAGTCAGTGACTTGTAGAAACCAGCTATTTCTCACCCTGGGAGTAGAATATAGACATTATGATTAGCAGCTACAGACAGCTTTGTTTACCATAAATTAATATAATTCCCCTATTTAAAACTGTCTGAGATCATGGTCATCATCAGAAATTTAATTATCTGTTTTCTTTGTAGAAGTTTTTTTTTTTAATTCCTCTTTGTTAAATCATATTCACACATTTTTTATGTTGTGCTAGATGCCCATGCTATGCAGACTGCTTCCATACAGTATAGAGTGTACACATGATTAATATGATGAAGATGTATTGGTCTACTTTTCAGACAGTTCATTTCCAAAAGGCAGAGGGATGGAGGGAGAAACTGGAGAGTTTTATTCCAGAGGCATACAATTTAAGACTCAGGAAAGTCTTTGATGTGGCCTGCAGGGTTCTTCAAAGGTTCTTACCAAATTGTAATTATACAGTAAATTACACATCTGGAGAGTGATCATGTTAACTATCAAGTTTTAACCATAGATAGATGATAGATGATAGATGATAGAAGAGAGAGACAGACAGACAGACAGGCAGAGAGACAGACAGATAGGGCATGGCTCTCAAAAGCTGTTTGAAACCTGAAAAGGTTTTGTAACCCCCTTTAAATTCACATATACGCAAAGCTTTTTTAGAAGACATTATAATTATTTCCTGTAACACATAAGATTAATGAATTAATAATTACAGGCAACAGAAATTAAAATATCCCAGTATATATGAAGTTTGCAGTTCTTAATTTAAAAGTTTGCAACTTTCAAAATTAAAAATATATTTTAATTCATCCAACCTGAATAATGGCAGGAAGAAAGATGAGATAGAAGCATCAGTGTCTAAAACTATGTCACTGCCACTACTACCCCAGCAAAACCATATGAATTAAAATTATAAATATGTATTCATAAAGTACAAGCAACAGAATCAATATTTTTAAAACCCACTAAGTAGACATCTGTTACCTTGCTGCAGGTCAAATACCAAAGCAGGGAGTAGCACAGAAAAGAAATCTAAGTAATGCAAATAATAATTTCTATATAAGGGTTTGAGAATGTGAAAATGTGCAGCTAGAAATTTGCCTACTGATGGCTCCAAGGTAGCTTCTGGGTACTATTCAGGGTATGTACAATGCAGAGTTCTGTAAACCAGCAACATATTCAAAAACAAGAGGTCCCTGAATAAGTCGAGGCAATTACACCATAATTGTATTCTAACAAGGATTTGGTCAGGGACTGTTCTCATGACCTCATTGGCATGAAATGAAGTGAGTGCTGGCATCCTTTTGGCACAGCATTTCCAATGCCTTGCCCATTCAGCAAGGTTGCTAGAAGTAGGGTGCAAAAATCCAGAAAATCAGCAGATGGCAGCAAAGAATTGGTATTTCTTTTAATATTTCTTAGCCATGATTTAACAGACATCTGGATATATGTAACCCAGACCCGGTAACCCTAATATTCTGCCATGTCCAACTACTACTGTAGCAGGTCTCTCAGATTTTTGTAACTAGGTCTTTCCAACACACCCTGCTTTGGTTTCCTCACAAAACATACATCCTTTCCAGTTGTAGACTATCTGAGACAAAGAGAATGCTGCTCATTAATCATTCCATCACTTTAACATCCATTTCTTAAACTTTTACTATCTTGCTAGCTTTGGTACCGTACCCCTGTTAATTGTGTGTCTTACCATTCACAAGGCTTCTAGTTTCTCTGTAACATCATGGAGGATTTTGGACTGAAGTCTAAATTAATAACACATCTAGACAACTCGCTTGTCACAGTTCATTTTGGCTTCCTCTTATTCTTAGAGTCTCGTTGCACAGCTGATTCTCTTGAAAGTAAAGACTTGGAATTTTTTAAAATTCACAAAACAGATAATAGATATGTTTCTTTTTAATTAAAGAAACACTGAAACAAGATAATCTAAAGAAGGGATCATGAAAGGCATAGCTGTTGCTGAAAGAAATGTGTGTAGCAATCACATGAGAAAAAAATTAATATTTATCAGCCTTATGTGTGTCGAGCTGTAACTATGTTCTTAATCACGCCTGGCTTTTGTTCCACTGCCTTCTACAGGAGTTCATTTGTTTGCATTCAAGTATCACATTCAGGTATTTCAAGACATTTTTTATCAACTCTACACAACTCGGGTATTGCACTACATTGTGTAACCTATGGCTTGTCAAACTTTCTTTTTAGACATCCACTTTTCTTCACTCTTATGCAAATATGCCAAAGGACAAGGAGGGGCCAATAATTAGGCTGCTGTCTTGAAATTCTAGTTTGTCCAGTCCAGTTATTGCTGGACTAAAATTTTATTACAACTTTTCCGGTTTGCAAGTCCATCTGCCCTTGCTTTTCATCTCTGGGCTGTTAGTGTTAGACACTGTGCTGCTTTCCGCATACTCAACTCATTGGAAAAGCTATTCTAGGAGGTGAAACACTGCAGACAGATGAGAAGGCCACAGAAGAATCTGATCATTATTGTAAGTAAATCTATTTTGGACAATAAAAGTATAAATGATAGGAAACATTTTTTTTCAATTACGATACATAGTCCTCTCAACCTTTTATCTATGGTGCTAACTTATTTTGTATACATTGTACATATTATTTTGTACATATCATATATGACATATTTGGTTATGGCTGTAAGGTTATTAATGGCTCAGGAGATGATTTGTTAATAGTCCAGAATGACTTGCTGGTGCTTTTTCTCTAATCTCTAACATTTGGGAGCTATTTGAGTAGTTTTCAAGTGTTAGCCACCAGAATGTCAAAAGAGACACTGCAACCCTCCAGCAAGAGGGGTTTGGTCTTGAGCTAAATGTATCTGAGTGTGTGTGTGTGTGCACACACGCACCCATGTGCACACAAGTGTAAATCTCTGTTGTTGTTTTATTTTTAAAGAAAAAATTAAAATATTTTCTTGTATATGCCCAAACATTCCCTTCCTTGCCATCATGGTGGTGGTTGTTATAAAGAAAATGAAGAGGAAAATCTCTTATTTACTGGAAAATTAGATCACCAGAAACAAGCATGTATTCAAACAGAATGTAACAGGGAACATCTGTTTCTGTTGTGGGTGAATACTGAAAGCACAATGCCCCTTTGGGTACACACAGGAAAAACTATCTACAAATATCAGAAGGCATCTAGGAGCACCATTTCCAACTAATAAATATTATTAAAAGGCATGCATTTTTAATATGCAGCTTACTGTTTTAGAAGCACAAGGTGCTAAACTGTTCTT
The DNA here is from genome assembly GCA_036250565.1 of Sibynophis collaris. Lineage (NCBI taxonomy): Eukaryota > Metazoa > Chordata > Lepidosauria > Squamata > Sibynophiidae > Sibynophis > Sibynophis collaris. The sequence goes on from JANHFK010007134.1 coordinate 240,686, forward strand.
ATATAGAGTTAAAACAGCAATGAGGCTGGGGAAGATGAGGTTGTGTTCGCAGATACAGGTTACATGTGAGCTACAACACAAGTAGTTTATCAGTTAACAATTGTAGTGTGTTAAAAACTCGTTGTGTTTATTGAGACCTTTTACAATAGCCTGAAACTTTTTTGATCAATTGCATGTTCAACGATCTGGAGCTTAGTCATGTTCTTAAAGTCTCTTTTTTTTTTCTAAGATGGTCACCTTGAGATCACTTAATAGTGCCCTGGGAGTTTGAAAGGCTCCAATATTACTTGGTTTAAGTTCTGGTATCAAACATTAATTATTTTGCAACAAAATGTGTCCCATTTGTGCTATGCAGAATCCAGAGGGGCGTGGCTGGTGGATGAAGGTCTATATCACATTGGAGAAAGAATGTGTGAAAGTTGGGGGCAGGAGTAATAGTCCAATTGGTATAAATGTGGGTTGAAAATAGACACCAGGGTTTTTCGCAGAGTCTGATATCCATGTTAGCATCATTGTCCTGTTTTTGTTTGTTGCTTGTGAAAAACTGGTTCGGGTTGAATGGTTATCTCTATGCAAATATGATCCTTGAAGCCAAACCTGAGAAACTGCAATGTCATTATCCAATATGCAGAATATTAATAATGAATTTGAATAGTTTGAGCAATGAGCTCTAGTAATAATCAGCGGATTCTCCTCTTGTGATCTTTTGGTAAAGCTCCCCTAGCAGTCAATCTGGATCTATTGATTTGTCTGGTGACTCATTAGGTGTATAGTTCTGACTTCTGAATGCTTGGTTTCTTTCAATCAGTTGAACATTTCTGTCAAGTAAATCAGAACAAATGCAGTTAAGGATATCTGTGAAGAAAGTTGTTCTAGGTCAACCGTATTGTGAAGTTCTACGACTGTTCATAGCCATGCTTTCTCAACTCATGACTTTGAAGCCTTTCTTTTACTGGACCCATGGAATGAATCACTCATAAAACTCCATCATAACTTCAGCAATTTTCATCCCATCATCAATCTCAGCAATGCCCTATGGAACAATTGTGCATCTTTAAGGTCGTGGTAAAACTGCACAATTGACAGATAAATACTATGTTTACATAAGAAAGCCATTCATGGTGATACAGATCCCCCTGAATACCTATGTGCTTCTAGCTTCCACTCGGCCTCCACCAACAAATCTATTTTTGGCTGTTTTTCTTCAAAACATATAGTACCATACAATACAATGAAATTATTGTGTAAATCATTGTATAGAGTTAACATTTTAAAAGAAATCTTCCAAATCAAGAAATAAAGAAAAACTTGTCTGAGTGATAGCTTTGGCTTTTACAGTACACACTATGGGAGATCCAGCCTTGCTCTACCAATGTTAGTTATCTTTAATTTTTGGATACATTTTTTTGTTCAGATTTGTATTCTAACATGGACATTCTAAGGAACATGAGCTCGAATCTTAATTCTGACCTTCATGATTGTGCAATGGAATATGATTTGGAAAACAAATTAGCTCCCCATGGGTAAATTTGAACCCTACTGTTTCACTCTAATTTCTATACAGAATGGAATTCAGCACACTTCACAAGCACTTCCTAATGCCTCGCAATGAAGCTCTCCAGCATTTGATTTGCATTTCAGCAGTGAGCTGATTTTCAGCAGTCGTTTAGAAGTGACATTGCAATTATCAGAAGTAGCAAGATTAAACCTTTGACTCAAGATGATCATACTGATGTTATCTTATTCTTAATCATCCGAAAAACAAAGCAGTGTTCCATACCTTCTGTTGTGGGATGCAACTTAGTAAGAATCGGCTTACTTTTGAGAATAGATTCAAATATTTAAGTCCTTCCCATCTGTGAAGGGACAAAATATCTTTCCTGGAATCTATTTCCTTCCCTTGTGCCTTTTCCCATCTTTTTTTTACAACAACTAGACCTTTTCCAGCTTTGACATAGCTTATATTAGCCCTTCATGGTATGGACTGGCTTATTTCACCAACTGCCACTTCTTGATTACATCTGCTCCTCAGAAGAGCTATGTTGGGGGTCCCATCTACTAAAGAGGTTACATCTGGTGAGACCCAAGAGGCAGGCATTTTCTTCCATGTTACCCACCCTTTGTAACACCATTTCCCCATCCCAGGTGAGATTGTCCCCTTCTCTGGCATACTTCTAGAAATCCCTCCTAACTTTGCTGTGTCAACAGTCTTGGGGGTCTTAAGGGAATGGGGATCTGCTGAGGTGGCTCCACTGTTTGTAATAGCCAATGATCTTTCCTAACCTTTTACATCACTGTTTTTCATGGTGGTTTAATATTGTTTCTTTTTATGATTTTATCATACATCACCCAGACTCACATTCTATTAGGTTGGTAAGCAGATGATGAGGATGATGATGATGATGATGACGATGACAACGATGATGATAGATGATTGATGATGATAATTACAGACAGATATCCTATTCTAGTATCCTGGCCTATTCACTGGATGACTATGTTTGCCTAATAGAGCCTTATTACAACTACATTGAACTCCACAAAGCCATCTCTTAGTCATTTGTGGCTGGTGTAGTGGTATGTTTTACAATTGTCCAAGTAACCAGGCCAAAGGCTTCTGTTTTGCTTTCTCTGTCAGTCAGAAGACCCTATGCCCTATGATAGGGGTTGGAGAAGAGCAGCACCACTTAAACGTTGTCCCCAGGAGTCACAAGTGGTTCTGCTAATTTTTTTCCATACACTTGTGAACACTTTCACATTGCCACTTTCACTTGAAAGACCTCTTAACGTCCCCCTTTTCCATTGAGTCTGAGGTAAAGATAGTGCTATCTGTTCAGTTTTTGGACTAGGTCTCTTCTTATTTTCTGATCTTGAATGACTTTTTCCATTTGTTTTATGCTCTGGCTGGTATTGGCTTTGATAGTGTCTAGCCACTGTGTTTTTTGGTGGCCTCGTTTGCTTTTACTATTGACCATTCTAAGCATAACTGTTTTTTTTTCAGACAGTTTGATGTGGCAACAGTCTGAGGTAAAAACCTCCAAATGCCAGTTGCAGCAGAACAATAGCAGTAGAGTGACCTTTCTCCCTCTCATGCTTTGGAACATTCTTCATAAATTCTTGCTTGAACTAAGATGGGCCTTTGCCATTATTCTTATGCTCTTAAATTGATCACTTTTTCTCAAATCTACATTTCTTTTGAATGACTACTAATCATTCTATTCTTTATTTAATTATGGACTATGTCATTGTAGTCCATTTTAATGAAGCAACCCTGGAATATGTCAACAAAGGTGGTTGTAGAGATATTTGTGTCTTTTCTTGGTTTTGCTTAATTGAGATGCCTCTTGCTCCAGCAGCCTTAGTGAGCACCAGCTGCCACTGACTATGGTAAGATTATATGACAAATCATGGAGAATTTACTTGGTTGCTTCAGGAGCAAAGAAATATTCATGAATTGTTTTGTTATTTCCAGTTCCTCACCAAGAAAAAACATCACTTTAATGTAGACCAGTCACTTTTCAAGAGAAACAATAAAATTTCATTGAAACAAGCTGGAGTGGGAAAATGTCATTATGGGACCCTTTCTCTCACTGAGATCAGTCAGCAGGGAGGCAAAACTGCAGTTGGAGCTATGAGTGGTCCAAAAATTAAGAACCTACCCCTACCTCCAATATAGTGCCATCAAAGCACAGTGGTCCCACTCAGGCAATTTGTTCAATAAAGATCAGCGCTATAAAATCAAATCACATGAGTACCTTCAGGTCTAGTTTGCCCTTAGCTATATCAGGTTCAATTGTTACAGCTTACTAGCTAGAAAGAAAAATAGATTGCCTGCCAAGAAGTTTTCCTTTCTTACCCTCATATTCTTTAACCTTAAATTCTGCTGAAAAAATAACAGAAGAATATAATTGTCTTGTGCTATAGTTAACCAGAACTCAATCCCTCCGCTTTTATTTTACTTGCATTTTTATCCTTAGTTATTTTTTTTAATAACAAAAAAGTAACAGTTACAAAACCTAAGACCAAATCACAGGTATACATTCTATGCCTCGGATCCTGGGTCGGAAAATATAAAAGAGTCTCCATCAAGTTTGTTGCTGCCTTCCATCATCATTTTCATTCCTGATGCAATCTTGCAACCTGAATATTGTATTTTTCAATGACAATGTGATTCAGTCTTTCAGGGCCAACTCCTTATATCTTAATAATTAAATATTGTAAGTTGGTATCTTTGTCCCCATGTGGCTAGTAAATCTGAGATGGAAAATGAGCAATACAGGAGTCATCTGAATCAGCACCATTATATTACTATCACCTCTGTGACTTTCCCAAAGGTGCTTTTTCCAAAGGCAACTGGACTTTATTTTTCTTGAAGATGTTTCGCTTCTCATCCAAGAAGCTTTTTCAGTTCGGTGCAGGTTCCATACCAAAAGTCAAGGTTCTTTGCTAGCATTAAAAACTCATTCAGTTCAGTTCAATCAGAATTGAAGAAGCTTTTTGGATGAGAAACAAAACATCTTAAAGGAAAACCAAATCCAGTTGCCTTTTGAAAAAGCACCTTTGGGACAACCACGACCTGGATGATTGATAATCTCCATAGATACCTCTCTGACTTGCCTTTCTTCTGCCACTAATGAAAAAGATGCACACTTGAAGGTACCCACACTACCACTAAACTCCTCCCAAGCTCCAAAAATTAAAATGGTGCCCCAAATCCATCATTTCGTGATGTAATGTGTAATTAAGGTGTCTAGTCAGAAAAGTATGGAAAGGCTTCTTCCACACTTCCCCCAGTAGGCTTGTATCACAAGAGAACTGAGCAATAGTTTCACTTCATCAGGTTCCATACTAGAAGTAAAGGTTCTTTGCTAGCATCAAACATTCTAACTATTCTAACTATATGGCTCAGTAATTCTGGGCAGTAGCATATTGTATTTTTTTTCTTTACTGTTTACCAGAATGTCCCTCAGTTTCTAGCAATGCGTCTTTCAAAATTGAATGTTTTTCTCATTTTATCAGCTCTCCCCATTCCTACTCAGTTTTAACACAATGTTAACACCTTTCTGATCTTAACACCTGTAGCCTCCTAGTTTGGAAGGAGCTTGGCCTTTTCTGTTTGATTGTTCCTTAAAATGCCTCAAAACTGTAAGGTCCTTCTCCAATGCCATCCTCTCATCTACTCATTGAAACTGTTTGGCTCTGCTTATCTGTGTGAACTGCACTAATTTAAATTTTACTTCCAAGACTGTATGACTACTTTCAGGGGTGAGTTCCACTTACCTTTGGTACCGGTTCACAACGGGAATGCGCGTGGCACTTCTGCGCATGCGCAGAGCATCTGTGATGACATCTGGGCAGGTGGGCGGAGCCTCCCATCACTGTTACTACTAGTTCTAAGAACCAGAGCAAACCAGTTGGAACCTACTACTGACTACTTTGCCTCACCTCATTAGTGCCAAAATCTCTCACAACCTCTACTTTCTCCTCCCTGCATCAAAATCTTCTGGAGACATATCCTCAATGAGAGAGGATAACTTTTCATCCTCTGAGAAAATCTTCTCAGCTTCTTCTCTTCTTAGAGTTTCACCATCATATCTCAGGAATTTCCTTGTAAAACAAGGAACAAGAGAGTGGTGTTTTGTCCCTGAAACCACTTTTCCTCAAGCTCCCTGTCTTTCCAAGCTTTTCTATGGCAGGTCTTTTGGTTCTCGGAAGAAAAACCCGGCTCTCTGAGCGTCGGAACTTGTGGCATGGTACACAGTGGTGTATTAACTATTAAGGAGGCTAAGTACGTGCTTAGGACACCAGGGTCAAAGGGCCCCCCCCCACAAAGTTGAGAAAGAACCCCCCCCCATGAAGATTGGTTCTTCATTGAAAGGAGGGGGGCACCAAGATTTGTCAGTGGTTACGGCACCAGTGACCTTAATCCATCACTGGCCTTATTGTTCTTTTCTTGGAAATTCATTGAAAACCTCCTAATTGGTTCTATGTATATAATTTTGCTTGCAGCTACAACTGCAATTTTGGGTGTTAATTTCATTTTCTAGGCAAACACAACAGGCAAAAGAAGTGTTTTGATATGATGCCACAATCTTCTATGTTTGATATCAGTATCTCGTACTTTTTAGCTTTCACCAATTTGGTATTCTCAAAATGGCTTTGACTGTAACACCATTATCTTTAATCCATTATTCCAGGTAGGATAACTCATACATTGAATAAACCTGCAAATACAAATTGTTGATGTGCATGCTTGTAAAGTTTGCTCTGTTCTCTCTTTGGTGAAGAATCTCTGAAGATGAACTATTCAAGTCCCCAAAGGCAGTTTACATCTTCAGATATAATGTCATGTCAAATCTCCAGAGACAGTATAAATGTTGGAGGAACACAGTGAAAACTTTTATTTGACGTGTTAAATTATTACACTGAGCTAATCTTTTCCCAGATGATATCAGTAAATAATAGCAGACCAAATATGTACAAAAACCAACCATTTTCAGGATATATTATATGATGCTGGAATGATTTTCTGAAAGGTAGTAATGTATGCTGAAAAAAATTAAAAATAATTATATGAATCAGCTAGGAGTAATGAAGCAGATATTAAGAGCATTGCTTTTTTGGTGTTTACTTTTTGCAGTAAGTTCACAGGTGTTCATCAAGACTATTTTCAGAGTTGTTATTGGTTTAGACAAGTGTTCAGTCTTGGAATATATATTAAAAAATAAAAGTTTAAAAATATATAGCAGGAAAACTACTAATGTGAAAGATTAAAAAAATTAAAAATATTTTTGTGTTCTATCTCCCCAGGATATTATACTTTAAAATTGATTCTTGAAGTGTTATTGTCTTAGTAGTATGTTAGTATTAAATTAATACTTCCATTGTATTTGCTTTATTAATATTTGTTTTGTAAGTCTGCCTTTAGAGCATTTTAGATTATCCAGATTAAAAAAGGAAAATACTAAAATATTGTTCAATAAGATTAATTTTAAGGGGTATGAGAGACCTTTTTAAAATCCATTGAATCTTGAAAAAAGGGTATGTGAAAAAAAGATTTTATTTGTGTTTGTAAAATTCAATGAAGTGAAAAAAATGCTAGTTATGGAAGTTTTCTTAGAGGTCCATATATATCCTACAATGAAATAGTATATGAATGAATCAGTATAAATAAGGCAAATGAGTAAACTAAAGGAAAGAATTAAAATGGATTTGTCGATTTTATTTAAATTGCACTAAGTACCATAATTCTTTGCTATGTTATAAATTATTTTAAACTTTACCATACAGCATTGAAAAATACGGTTTTAGAAGCAAAATTTCTGGTGGCATCGCTAAAATTTTAGGGAAATCTCAGTTTCTCCACCCATGGATGATAGTTGCTTGATACCAGTTTTTGCCTTCTCCCAATTATCTGGTGGTCTTCTTAAACACAAAAGACAAATGGTGTGGAATTTTTTTTTTTAAAGCATGGGCTTCTCTTTTAAAAAGAGAAAGAAAAAAGAGCAGAAAGATTTGAATGGAGGGAGAAAATGTATAGAAGTCTTGCATATTTAATACTTTCCCGCCCTATCATATTTTTGTCTGAATTGTATCTTCTCAAACCCAGCTTCCTCTCTTAAAAGCAGCTCTTCCATTCTTATAACCCATGTTTGTGTTCATCATTTAATCAGCAGTCCAAAACAATTTACACTAATTTTATCATGTTCTGAAAACTGATTTCACTCTTACAGGTGACATGGAAAAATGGGGAAATGCAACCACAGTGACTGAATTTATCCTTGTTGGGCTCTCTAAAAACTTCAAAGTTCGTGCTGGATTGTTTGTCCTCTTCTTGGTTATTTATCTCATAGCTGTAATGGGCAATGGCCTCATATTAGTGCTGATTATTGTAGATTCTCACCTCCACACCCCCATGTATTTTTTCCTAAGCAATCTTTCTTTTATTGACATCAGCTATATCACCACCAATGTCCCACAGATGCTGGTCCACTGCTTCATGGACAGGCCGACAATCCCGCTGGGCAGATGTTTTGTTCAGATGTGTAGTGCTCTCCTTTTAGCTAAGGTGGAGTGTCTTTTGTTAGCTGCGATGGCTTATGACCGTTTTGTGGCAATATGCTATCCTCTGCGCTACAACATGATCATGAGTCGCAATTTATGCATCCAGCTGGTTGTGAGTATGTGGATCACCGCCTTCCTTTTGACTATTATACCCTTTTCCACCACGCAGGCAATTTTTTGTGGGCCAAACGTGGTGAATCATTTCAAGTGTGATCTGCAGGCAGTGTTGAAGCTGGCTTGCTATGACACCCGTATTAATGGAATTACCATGATAATGATCTGTATCTTTATTCTAGCATTCCCCTTCTTATTAATCTTGCTGACCTATGGCCGTATTGGATTCACTGTTTTGCGTCTCCATTCAGCACAAGGTTGGAGAAAAGCCTTGTCCACCTGTGGATCTCATCTCACTGTAGTGAGCATTTATTATGGCACCATCCTGGGCATGTATTTGAGGCCTCAAGCCAAGACATTCACCGATAGGGAAAAAGTAGTTGGAGTCTTTTATGGAGTTGTGATCCCCATGTTAAACCCTCTCATTTACAGCCTGAGGAACAGGGATGTGAAGGGAGCCTTCTGCAGACTGGCTGGGAAGAAAGTACAGGAATAAACCACCCAGGATCAGCTAAAGCTGATGAGTATGAAATCACTAAAGAATTGAACTGAATTGAATGAATGCAACTGTACATAATTTAATATTACAGGTATGCTCATGATCAACATGGTTTTAAGCAAGGAGAAAATATATATTCTTATATATATATAAATAGATAAGATCAGTTTAAGATCAAACGTCAAGACACAGGGTGCAGTTTGATTAATCACAGAAGATCTTAAACGTTAAAATTACATATGAAACCAGAGACATTTCTTTTAGGATTAGTGGACAGGCAACTAAAAACAGTCATGGAATTTTGTTTTTATGTATGATAACTACAGCAATATTATTATAAGCTCAAAGGTGGGAGGATTGACACTGCCCACAAAGAAAGAATGGCTGGTGAAGATGATGGACCTGGAAGAGATCGCTAAATTAATCTCTGATTAGTGGAAAAACAATATAACTAAAAACCTCTCTTAGATCTTTTGCATAAAACAGAAAAGAATGCACTCATGATTTGTGATTTTGATGATTAAAAAAAGCTGGAAAATAGAAATACGTGAACTTTTTTGTAATCATAATTAATATTGTAGTTGTACTTATTTGTGCCAGAAGAAATTGGAAGTCGCTATTTCTTTCGTTTCACTCTATTTGCACTTTTTCTTTTCTATTTCTTCTTCCTTCCTTCCTTCCTTCCTTTGCTTTTGTTACTGTTTATTCATTTGTGTTAATGTTTATATTCTCTCTGTGTGTGTTTATATGCATTTCCACATATACATATAATGCAGCAACAGTGATAGTATATTGTTGGAGTCACTCCAGTAGGTTAATATCTCCCCCATCTCCCAGCACCTTCACTTGTGGTCAAAGCAAGGAAAAGCATTCTGTGATTCTGATCTGATGCAAGTAAAGAGGTAACTAGGCATTTCCTTTCTTAGAAGGGATCTGTAAAAATAAGAGAATCTCTGAAAAACGAAAAGAAATGGGAACAGTGAAGTGTGCCATTTTTAAAGAATTGTTATTACGTGGAACATTATTTCCTAAAAGGTCACCGAGGTCTTAAGAAAGTAAAAGAAAAATATATATATAGTTTACTTACGTAAGGTTGAACTAAAATAGAATATACAGTAAATGCAGAAATATGGCTTTGTTTTATTTAATAAACAACTCCAATGTAATTAAATGAATGAGGAACAGTTTGGTTTGACTGCTTTAAAGAGAAACTACTGATTGTATCTCATACTTTGTGTTCATACCATCATCCTGTTAAATAAAATTTTCCTTACGTTTATTCATGTGTCTGCTTTTTAATGTGGATATGTTGCTCTGATTGATGAGAGCTTTGTTCATGCAATCTTTGGATCTAGCCAATCTGCCCCAAACATTTTCCCTGCTCTTTCTACTCATCTACTATAGACATTATAGCCTGAAATGAAAAGGAAGAGCCATGTTCCCCTATGTAGCATTTCAACACAGAGTTACATTTCATAAAAGAAACTGGTCTCTTCAAAAAAAAGAAGGAGAAGAAGAAGAAGAGGTGCTGTTTAAGATGCAAGATATATATTTTTTTAAAATCTCACTTCCCATCTTATGTCCCTGAGAGGCAGCTTTCACCTCCACAGCCTTAGTTAAATGTAAAGATGATCTTTGGACAAGAAGACCTGTCAAAACCCAGATTTGTTCTGGCTTATGCAGGATATGTGGCCCATATGGGATTTCACATATGCATTTTTAATTAGACCAATATTTGCTTGCTTGTTGGACACATTTATTTGACCATCCACTTCACACAAAGTGATGTACAATTGAACCTACAAATAAAATGTTCTCCAGAACCAATTACAAACAATAAATCCAAGTAAAAGAAGACCACGAGAGGGGAGATATTGCATTCAATGCAGCCAATGCACAAGCTCCCTTTTACCAGAGGTTCTCCAGACTTCCGGGAGGAAAACAAAATCATTTGAAGGGTTTTCCAGCATGTCATAAGAGTTGGGCATATCCTCATCTCCGAAGGGATGCTGTTCCAGAGGGCAGGGGACACAGCAGGAAAGGCTCATTTCCTAGGTCTTGTCAAATAGAGCTCTATTACAGAGAGTAAACATAGCATGCTTCTCCTGTCCATCCGGATGTATGTAACCAGGTAGATGTAATTGGGAAGAAGTGGTCCGTAATACTAAACATACATTTTATTTCTTAGCCAATGATCATAACAACTGGTTTTTAACTGGTCAACCCCACACAACAAAGAAATAAGAAATACACCGTAACAAAGCTAAGTTTTGATATGTTCTCTATGATATTATTTCACCATAATGAAATTGCAGAGTAGAAAGTACAAGAACTGGCAGGTTGCAACTGAATTATTCGAACAGAAATATCAGAAGCTTTTCAATGAAACAGTTTCTTTGTCCTTCTAGTTTAAAGTTGAAGATATACTGGAAGCAAACAGTTAAACTTTTGGTCTAATGAAAACACAGGCAATGGAGCATAGCAGCAGATGGCTGTAAAAAACAATTGATGGCAGTCTTATATAATGGATATGATGATGGTCCATCTTCTTTAGAATGAAATATGTTCCTCATTGTAGGAAGAGAAAAGCCTTCTGCACTCTACACAATAATTTACTCTTTTTCAGATGAAACATTTAAATTGCCTTATCAAAAACCATTCTTCATATGAACGGTTGCAGGAATTGGGTGTGTCTAGTCTAATGACTCACTGGAGAAGAGCCAAATGCTGGGAACGATTGAGGGCAAAAGAAGAAGGGGACGACAGAGAATGAGGTGGCTGGATGGAGTCACTGAAACAGTTGGTATAAGCTTAAATGGACTCTGGGGGATGGTAGAGGACAGGAAGGCCTGGAGGAATGTTGTCTAGTGAAAAGAAGGACTAGGGAGTAACATAATAGCAGTGTTCCAACATTTGAGGGACTGCCATAAAGAAGACAGGGTCAACTCATTTTCCAAAGCACCAGAAGGCAAGACAAGAAGCAATGGGTGGAAACTAATCAAGGAAAGAAGCAACCTAAGGAGAAATTTCCTGACAGAGAAAACAATTAACCAGTGGAACAGCTTGCCTTCAAAAGTTGTGGGTGCATCACTGGAGGTTTTTAAGAAGAATTGGACAGCCATTTTTCCAGAATGGTATAGGATCTTCTGCTTGAGCAGGGGGTTGGACCAGAAAACCTCCAACCTTCCAACTCTGATGTACTATGTTTTATGTTCTAAGACCATTGACTTCTAAAATTCTTCAAAGCCAACAGTGCTTTTGTTTTAACTTATTCCAGAGACACTTGGCTCATGTATTTTTTTCATCAATAATCTCACTCAAAGACTTTCAGGTATTGTTATTGCCTTAAGCCCAGACTGATTCTGGATCTGATGATTTTGTTATTTTGAAATTTATATTTGTTACTTCAGCATGTAAAATAGGATATCATCTATTCCAGAATAAAACTGGAGCAACATTTTGCAATGTCAGTCTAAATATTTTGCTTTAGCACTAAGAAAAAAGAAATTGTGTCCATATCAGTTTGCTTGCTTTTGAAAATCACCGAGCCCAAAATACGACTAAAAAAATCTAAATCCAGATCATAAGCACAATTGCAGGCTCACTTAGCAACTATTTCACTTAATAACTGTTGTCAACCCCAGTTGTATTTGCTAAATTAGGACTTCCTGCATTCCTGGCTTTAAGACTACTACTACTACTATCTCAAGAATTCCTGCTTAATGATGTCTAAAACTTTTCTAAAGGCTGCCTAATTTTCCTTACATCTATTTCTACATGTGGTACAAGATAGATACTGTTAGTATTCTGCATGGACTAACTGTTGGTTTCCGGTATATGTACCTTTAAGGTTGTAATCACAGCAGTTGATTAGGCTATTGTCCTAATTGGTTAAGAGCTGCAGCCTAGCTATAAAGAAAGATGCTACAGAGCATAGCACTCTCTCGCTACTCTCTCGCTTTGCTGCTGGTTGCTGAACTTTGGTTGATTGATTACTACTGCTGCCGTTCATCTCAGAATACTGTTACTGAGAATACTACTGATTAAGATACTGGTTAGCTTTGCTACTGTTACTGTTTACTTAGCAGAAGAACTACCTTACTTACTGTGTATGACTTTTGGACTGCTGTTTGGATTTGACATTGGACTGTGTGAACTATTGTATATACAGTATAAAACCTATTTTTATGCCTGTTTGTTTTTCTCTGCTTGAGTGACCAGTACATGTTCACTGCTACTCCTTACACTCGTTTCTGTCTGTGTAGGATCCTTGCAACCAAGGATACTCTGCGTTTAAACCTAAACATAAATATTTTGGGATATAAAACTGCAAAAGGAGGAAAAGAAAATACAATAGAATCAGATAGGAAAGAAAGAGAGAGAGAGAGAGAGACCCTAGATCACCCTGATAAGGAGAAAGGAAGTTCTGTTTAGAATACAAAGTTTAAATATTGCTCCCTAATATTTATTAGAACAAGTTTTTTGGGGGGAAATAACACAAAATAAGCACTCAAAGTGACCAGATTTGTGACAGATCTTTACTGTTTCTGACAAATGCACAATTGAATTTTTTTTTTCTGACCAACTTTAAACTGTGTAATCATGTAAAACATAGCCTTTGACAGTAGAATTTTAATTCTTGCCAGCCTTTGGCAAACAAGCAGTACAGCAGGAATAAATTGCAGATTGTACTGACTGTAGCTTAACAAATTCACTGTTAATGCCATTACTTTAATTACTTAATTTCTAAAGTAATTAAACTCTTAAACAGTATTAAACTCTTATCAGCTGCTTCATTGCCAATTCCTGCTGTTGCCATTGGAATAAGTTGCATCACACACAGTTACTGTGTGTAGACAATGACTGACTGGATTTACCCATTGCACAAAACCAAAATTTGGTTTATTCAATTTTGGTTTAGCAAGTTGTATGAATTCAGCCATTGTAGTTTGTAAGCAGTTTTTTTACATTTTCATGCACTATGAGACATGGGGAGACATGATAGCAGTGTTCCAATATCTCAGGGGCTGCCACAGAGAAGAAGGAGTCAAGCTATTCTCCA
>JANHFK010007134.1:254524-268586 GCA_036250565.1 Sibynophis collaris
CCTTAATCAGCCACTGACGGTACACATAACAATGAGTTCCCAGGAGGGAAAAGGTAATTCATATGACCATCATTCATATGAAGGATGTCATTCATATGAGCCCAGCAGGGAGATCATTCATGTTAGTGAAAAAACACTGGATTGTTTAACTTACCTGCTGGTTTTCCATCAATATATCTGTTGTGTTGCTGAGGCTTGCTAAGCAGGGTTAGCTGAATGTTGATGCCAAACTGGCATGGATGCTTGGTAACATCTGCCTAATTTGCATTTATCTTCACCCTTAAATCACCAACACCAGTGCTTCAAGAGCTAGAACTTGCTCCTGCTCAGTGAGCAAAAATTAGATTTCCTGATGTTTAATATAATTTCTTACAGACGGATTTTAATTTTGCCTTCTGAAGTGGACTTTTGTCACTAGAATATTCCATTTGTGAAGGCTGTTTTATTTCTGCATAAAGGCATTTGATACTGCTGTTGACAGAAAACTTTAACTGCTCTTTCTCAAATTTGGGCTGTAAAGAGAAAAAAAATCTGAACTTTTGGGTACATGTAATTAAAGACATCTGCAGAAGAAACGTTTAATGAATACATTGCTTCTTAACCTTAAGATATTATTCAGTTTTGAATTAATGCATGTGGGTTACTGTAAGATCCTTGATCATTAATGAAGGACTCTATCTATTAAATTTCTAATCAAGCAAGTCAGGTTTTTTGTTTTCTCTGTAGATGCTAGTATAATTACCCCTAATGTCATCTACAAAATTTCATTAAATTAAATAGGCCCTTTCATTTCCGCCACAAATGCACATGTTCAATGCAATTTCTTCTCTTTGTTGTTGAGTAGTGCGTCTATCTAAATTTGGAACAGGTTAGATCCGGCAAAAGAGAACTCCAAGGGTAAACATTCCCTCCCTTTCCTATATACACAGATTTCTCTTTGATATTTTACAAGTGACACTTTATTTATGCTTTTGAATCACAATCATTTCAGTTCAGTGCTTGGTAATGAGGGACCTTAGCCTTGTCAGGAGTATGGGAATTGTAATGGACCTTCCATTGGGGAAGACAACACTAGATACACACACCAATTAAAAAGTTGCTCTAATGCTAGGGTTCCATTTCATCAACTAGAGGAAGTTTTTCTAAACAATGTGAGATGTCCCCTTATTGTTGACCACTTACTGTCCTTATTTTTTTTTCAACTAAACTGAATCAAGCCCTTTTCATATTATTTAAATACAGGTTGTCCTCAACTTACAGCCATTTGTTTCGTGGCTGCTCAAAGTTACAGTGGCATGGAAAAAAGTGACTTATGGCCACTTTTCACACTTACAGCAATTGCAGCATCTCCATGGTCATGTCATCAAAATTCAGATGCTTGGCAACTGGCATATTTATTTATGTATTTATTTATCATGTATTTATTATGATCGCGATGTCCTGGGGCCCTATGGTCATTTTCTGCAACCTTCTGGCAAGCGAAGTCAATGAGGAAGCCAGGTTCACTTAACAACTATGTTACTAACTTAACAACTGCAGTGATTCACTTAACAACCGTGGCAAGAAAGATCATAAAATGGGGCAAAACTCACTTAGCTTAGCAACAGAATTTTTGCCCTCAATAATGGTCATAAGTCGAAAGCTACCTATAAGTGTAAATGATCAATTAGACTTCTCAAACATAAGTAGGATCACTCATAAAGCAATACTGTAGCTTGATTTGGGTGTCATTCCTTAGTTTGTGATGTATGTGACTCATCTTATGACTTTCAAAGTGTATATTTCTGGATGCAGCAATTGCAATTCTACCATCATGTGTCACTCAGAAGTATGACCCGATCTGTTCCCAAGAAAGCATGAGAATAGGATTTCAGTTTTGATATGCTGTATCTAATTCTTCTCTTTAGATGCAAATATTACTAGGAATACCAAAAAAAACTCAACCAAGTAAGGTTTCTTTGTTATTGAAAGATGCAAATTAATGTATGTGCCAACCCTTAAAACTAAATCTGGAAATAGCAAGGTTATATACATGAAGTAATTCATGACTCCCAAGTTCACATCCATGACAGCCACAAATTAAATACAATTTTAAAACTCCTATGGGTGTATGAAGTAAGCAGAAGCAGCAATTTTGGCTTAGCTTGTCCAATCACCTCAATCTTTTATAAGAAGCTCTAAAAGACATCATTAAATCCACACCATACCATCCAGAGAAGCTTCCTTCATTGGTTTAACCATTGAGAGAGCCAATCTGGTTTAGTGGTTAAGGCCCCAGGCTAGAAAGCAAGAGACGGTGAGTTCAAGTCCCATCTTAGCCATGAAAGCCAGCTGGGTGACTTTGTGATAGCCCAACCCACCTCATAGGGTTATTACTGTGCGGAAAATCGGCGGAACAAGATATATTGGATATGTTCGCCATCTTGAGTTATTAGTAAAAATAATAAAAGCATGATATAAACAAACAAAATCTATCACAAAACAGTACACTGAAAAATGATACTTTTAGTACAGGCATCCCAACTGAAAAGTTCTTTCCTTTCTTAATTAGGATTATTGTTTTGTTTAGTCCTATAAATTGCTGAGCAAGACCCGAAGATTGATAGGTACACCTAGACATGTTTGTGATCTTTTTTACTATTTTTTTTGTTATTGTGCCTGTTGGTTCTGTTTTACAACGTAATGTGATGTTATTATTTATGCTTTTAAACAGTTTTATTACTTTTATTTTGTTGCCCTATCATTTTGGGTTTATCGTTTTAATAATGAAAAGTGAGTCAGAAATGTTATAAGTGAATCAATAAACCCATTGTTTTTTCTAGTCATTGACACTTTTAAAAGGTTTTTTTATCAGATGGGTATGATTTGCATAGAAATTAATTGTTTCATTTTTATTTTCATATATATATTTTTTCAACCCGCTTGAAAAACTCTTTGTAAAATACAACTGGATTCCTCTTGCTGACAGAAGTCTTTTCTTAAATGCCACTTTTGTTCTTGTAGACACTAGGCAAAAGAGCCACCTCTGCCAGTTTAAAATAAGGTATGGCATATTAATTTATTGGTGCCTTCAAATCAGCATTGACTCCTGGCAACTGCTTGGGTGCTGCCCTATAGTTTTGTTGGCAAGGTTTTTCAGAATTGTTTTTTCCTTGACTTCTTCCTAGGGCTCAGAGAGAGAGAGTGACTGGCCCAAAGTCTCCCAGTTGACTTCATGACTAAGTCAGGACTAGAACTGAATGTCTCCTGGTTTCTAGCTGGTGCTTTAACCACTAAGAATATGATTAGCACAGGCTTGTGGAGTTGGCTGCCCAAGTACGCCTTACTGGGGAATGAGGGAATTACAGGAACTGAGCTTTCTGGTTCAACATGCCGAGATCCTAAAACATGTCAAGGCACAAAACCCACAAGAGTTAACAGATGACATTCATGCTGAAATCCCTACAGCAAAATTCGATCGTATGACACTTCCA
This sequence comes from Sibynophis collaris, assembly GCA_036250565.1. Classification (NCBI taxonomy): domain Eukaryota; kingdom Metazoa; phylum Chordata; class Lepidosauria; order Squamata; family Sibynophiidae; genus Sibynophis; species Sibynophis collaris. The sequence goes on from JANHFK010007134.1 coordinate 257,998, forward strand.
AGGTTATGTTGAGCTAGTCTGGAGAGGTTTGTTTTATTCTATATGAGTATTTTTCTGATTGATTATTTGCTATAACCATTTCAGTCATCTGTGGCTTGGAATCCATCAAAGGAACAACTGTCTCTTTCCATGTTTTATTATCTTGTCCACCTTAAGCAATGAGATAGAAAAGCCAGAAGGAAAAGATCTCATACTGAAACACTTTCTCAGATCATTAGCATCTGTCAACACTTGTAGAGAGTTGATTAACAAGAAATTGCAAACATAGTGCTTCCTTTGCACAGGGTGTCTGCTAGTTATTTTTAAGCTGTACTTATATAAGCTGTCACTAAATTAAGCTATGGTTTAGACATCCTTAAGGAGTTATTTTTGTCATGCACTATATATGTAATCTTTAATTTTTTTAAAGATAGTTAATGATTTATTAATTTTATTATTCAATGAGCCTGAATGGTATGTCACATGCATGTCTGTGAGATCTGTGTTAAAGTCACAAAAAAGTACAATCTTGTACAATCTCCTAAGGCAGCTAGACTGTTCCTTACCATCTTCTTGAGACTTCAGCAAGGGTCCCAAAGGTTGAATAACACCATCCCATATCTAAACCTGTCTTTTAAAGACCAAAAAAACACCCTAAAATAAGTCTTTTGAAAATAATTTTTATAAATGCAAATTATCATGAGCAATTGAATACAAATTGTAGAAAGAGTTTAATTTATGTTAAGAAGTAAGATTTCTAAGTTCCATTGCATGCCTAATATAGGCCACTCTCATTCTAGAAGTTGTAAACGTCAGCCAATGATAAAGTAGTCAATCCAGTCTTTCAGCGAAGTCCACAGTTTTATTGAGTTAAATATTAATTTCCATTTAATGAGAAAATACAAGTATGTAGAAAATGGGCATCACCTGGACAGAAAAGCTGTTGGTTGTCATATAATAGAATGGACATATCCCCATTAAAATGCTACGACTTGTTCAGAGTTAGTCATCTCTCCTATATAAGAAAGAAAGCAATCTCCTTAAGGCAGAGATACATTTCAGAAACACAGTACATGCTGAAGTACACCAATTGTTCCTTGGCAAGGACTCAGCAAAAGTCTCTGATAGCTATCTTGCTAACTGCTTTATCCTTCCTGCTGAGTCTCTAAGTTGTTTTTCCTATCCTTCGTCTTTTTAGGATGCTCATGCCTTGATTCTTCCTCAGCCAATCTACTGGAGAAATTACTCATGGGGGATATTGGCAGGCCTCCCCCTCTCTCGCACTCTCTCGCTCGCTCGCTCCCCCTCCCCCCTCCACCAGGGGTGGGTTCCACTTACTTTGGCTACTGGTTCGCAATGGGAGCATGTGCGTGGCACTTCTGTGTATGTGCAGAAGCTTCTGCACATGCACAGAGCATCCATGATGACGTCCGGGCGGGTGGGCAGAGCCTCCCATCACCACTACTACCAGTTCTAAGAACCAGAGCGAACCAGTAGGAACCCACTACTGCCCTCTACCTCCCTCCCTCGGTACAATTGTGTGACCACCTATCTGAATTGCTCTCACTTTACCCGATGAACCTGCTCTACCCCATTAGCTGTAGATGTCATGGTTCCAAGTAATACTCCCAATCAGTTCAATATTCTGAGCTCGTGGCTTTCTAAAAGATCCTGTTTATTGGGTACATCATTTTGGCATGATCAAATGTGGAACCAACTCTGAATAATTCCCGCGCTTTGGTATAATCAAAGGATAGATACTGGCCACCCCCTTTGTGTCATAGGTCACGTTAGCCAATCAAACAGGTGATGAACTTCTCAGCACTCCCTCCTGCTGTTGCTAGGGCACATTGAGCTGGCCTTGGTTCTTACAAGCCTTATCGCTGTTATATCTGGCACTTTGGAGGAAAACATTCTACATTCCATAAATTCCCCTCCCCCCATGAGCATAGCAACTAAGAAATGAAGCAGAGAAAAATATGGCTTCAGCTAGAGTCATTTCGAGAGTTGGCAGAAGAGATAAAACCCTTAGGCTTATACACAAGTACAGCAGACTTTCTACCAGAAGGAAGAAGCTGCTTACTCTGCTGATCTTTTCTCCTGGGAGTGGGATTTTATATGTTCCCCCATTTAATTCCTCAATTTCCCACCATTCTTCTGTTCTTTCTCTTGATACCTAATCTTAGGATCTAATTAATTCACCTTTAACCTCAGAGTCAAAATATTTAGCAACAACCTCTTTATAATTTCCCTCAGTGTTCACATCTTTTTGCCTTACACTTCTCAAAACTTCTATCTTTACTTTACTTTACTTTATTTCACATTTATATACCGCACCTTCTCCCTTGCGGGACTCAGGGCGGTTTACAGTCAGATTTAAAAACATAGAATATGCATGTTGTTGTTTTAGCCTAACAATGCTAAACTCCTGCTTTGCATCAGCTAGTTCATTCCTTTCCATATTTATAAACTATCTTGCAACAAACGTTTTATGCATGCATCCAGTTGCTTCAGATTATTTTGGACACATTATGCAAAGACCCAGCTCTCTGGAAAAAAAATCTCTAATGCTTGGAACGCTAGAGGGGGAAAAAGAGGCAACCAACAGCAAGGTGAATGGACTCCGTTACAGAGGAGATGAGTGCACTATTGGGAGACATGAAAAAACAAGTTGGGGATAGATCATCTTGGAGAAAATCTATCTATGTGGTCACTAGCAGTTGAAAACAACTTGATGGTTCATAATCAATGAATCAAGCAAGCGAGCCAGCAGTATTCATGACAGATACTGCCATCACTGCTTAAACAAATCCACCAAAAGAAAATCCACCATTTTCTCAAGCAATAGATTCTACTGTTAAACTGTTGTATCGTTACATTTTTTTCTATGACTTGATTCAGAATCTGCAATAATATAATCACAAGTTTTAATGTCCTGCCCCCTGGAACAATAGAACAATAGCTTTCTTTAGGTAACACATCAGTAACGACAGTCATCTTTACTCAAAGCTAAACATGTTCATTTGTCTCATTTCCTCACTCAGTTTCATTTCCAATACCCTGACTCTCTTTGTAATTCTTCTCTGGGTCTCTTCTAGTTTTTAAAAATAGAGTACCCAAAATGGTACCTGCCAAATGCAGGACACCATGGAACTATTACTTTCTAACATTGATGCAATTAGATTAGGTGTTAGGTTTTTATAGCCATGCTGCAGTGCTCTTATTCACTACAATTCTCAAAATGTTTTCATATATATCATTATCGTCTGGTGACCCCTAGGGGGAGAGCCTTCTCTGTGGCGGCACCGACCCTCTGGAACGAACTTCCCCCTGAAATAAGAACAATCCCTGATCTGCGCCTCTTCCGTCGAGCCCTCAAAACGCACTTCTTTATTTTAGCCGGCCTGTCGTGAAATTTTAAATTGTTTTAAATTAAATTTTAATGGGGTTTTAACAATGGGTGTGGGATAGATTTTAGATTGCCCTAGGGTTTTAATAATATCAAGTCATTCATATATATATTTTTAAGGGGAGTTTTAATTGTGCGTTTTATATGTTTGTATGTTTTTTATTGGACTTGTACACCGCCCTGGGTCCCAATAGGGAGAAGGGCGGTATATAAATAAAAACTATTATTATTATTATTATTAAATGCAGGAATGCTTTACTTAGAGCTCCAATTTAGTTATTAGTGGCAATTATTGCTACAATGGACAACTGCTAATTCATACATACCTGCACAGTTTGATTTTGCACAAATTCAGTAGCTATTGCTACTTTTTCTTTTTTACAAGTAAGAACAATATGCCAGCTCTCTCAGCATGATAGCACCAAGAGGTCTCACTACTGGCAGAAATAATTCTTCCTAAGAATTTGAGATCTAGCTATTTCCATTCACACATATCTTCATTAAAAGGGCAAGTTGTGAATTAAACATAAGATCTCCAGGCTTGAAATAGAAAAACAAGTATAGTAAATGTGTTACCGATTGCTCATTCCAATTGTTCCTATGCAATTCCATTTGTCTCTGAGCATAGAGAACAGTAGCACGGGTTGTAATATAAAAATGTTGATTTCTGCATTAAGCGATTAATCATCTTTGTTCTGAAAATAATTTTATTAACTTTACAACTTCAGCCTCAAGGGCATCCTTATTATTTCTGAATTTTAATCTTAATGGAAAGCTAAATTGCTCAGCTTTTATCCATTCCTCTGATTTATAAGGAAAGTGTAATTACACGTGCTATATGTGATGCCAGTTCAATCACAGCTGTTCATCAGAAGCATGAAAGCTTTTCTAAATGTAGTTCCAGACCACTACTTCATTAGTAAAGTGAGTTTTCTGGTAATCTCTCACCCAAATAACCAAATCTTTTTAAGATAAACTAGTTAGCTAGGTGCTTTAGTTCAAATTAACACTTGTCCATGAAGGGTTTATAGGTAATCTTTAGTTTACTACTGTTTCTTAGTCTAGCATCATTGATAGAGGAAAATGAGTCTGATTTAAGGCTAATTCATCAAATTATTTATACTTTTATTTATTAATGAAAGGTATAGATTGCACATACTTCTTTGATTTAAAGGGCCTCATCAAATGCTCGAGCTAGGTTTTCAATGCTGACATAAAAGCATGACTAAGATGGGACCCATATGAATTTCTGGTGGGGTGGATGCTGCTCCAGAGGCAGGTGCAGCAGGAGAACAAGATCACTTCCTGGGCCTAAGTTTAATCACCAGAATCCAAAGCAAGCTATCTTGTATTTTATGGGAAGGAAGGAAAGGCAAGATGCTAAGAGACAATAAACTCAATGGCCATTCACATGAGGGCTCAAGAACACATAATTCTTTAAAATGGTGTGTATTTATACATGCAGTGAAAGAAGTCTGGAATGCCCAGGGAATGAACTCAAGTGAAAAATAGAGAGCTTGACCCTGCTTACCTGTATCATATCCCCTCGCCCCAATATATTAGTATCTAAAAATCAGATTTTTCTGTCTCTGCTAAGGCAAATAAAACAGAGACGCAAGTCATGTATAGGCTGTAATCGTAGGTATTAGATAGGTTGTTTTCCAGGTCTATTTTTTTAAAGCACAATTCATCATCTTAAATAATCTGAATGTGGAAGGATGATGTAGCACCTCTAGTTGTAATTATGGACAAACCTATCCTCAGTATATTTGTCTAAAAGAAAGGTAGGCAGCTATATTGTGGAGAATCTCTTCTCTTAAAATCTCTGAAATGCTAGTCTTGAGCTCTTAAGACATCCACACATGTCTTGGTTGCAACTGGAAAACAGTAATGTTACTTTTGAAGCTGATCCTGAAGTTGATTAGGGGTATACTTGATAGGGCAGAGAAGGGAACGGAGGTAATGGCCCCCTTCAGTCTTTCCTCAATATACCTATCCTCTGGTTGTGTCAGACATTAGTGCGTTTATTATTTCAAGTATTAAAATCTGTACATTTGGACAGGGCTTATCTGGTAATAGAAGACAAACCAGAAATTACACTAAACGTAGTTCTGGTGGTTTTGATTAAGCATGAAAAATCTAATATAATCTTTATCAATTTTCTTTCCCACAGTAGCCAAGTAAATGGTTCTACAGAGCCCAGAAACGTTTGATCCTTTCACTATTGTAGCATTTGTGGATAATCCTATTCTGGGTGAACTGTTCTTTGTCACTTTAAATAGTTTTAAGTTATTACAACTCATTGACTCAATGTATGGAGTGCATCTATGCACCTGGCCAGCTATTCAGAACTGGGAGACTGAAGATGGTGAATCTATATTGGCCTAAATGTGCAAGGTGATGCCAGGGAAGCTACTGAAAGTTTATGTTGACATTTTATGCTTCAAAACTTCAATCTACTTAACAATGTCACACTATTTTGGAAATACAATGATCAATACATGCATAAAATGCATTGACAATTAAGGCAAGGCTAATGATTTGACAAAGAGGAAATGACTGAATCCATTTCTGGAAACCTCAGCTACTCAACACTGATTTTGCTGTATGAGTTTGGCTACAAAGGGATGTTCCACATTTCCCCCCACCTAATTGTAGCTATTTTTGCATTGCAATAGAAATAACATTAGAATTAGCATTTAAGACAGTTTATTGCACATCCATTAACATCTAAAGAAAGGTCTTCAGAGATTAACTGTAACCCATGGTGCCATATTCCAACAGATAAATTTTAGTATATCTTCATACACAATTGCTGAATGGATTGCAATTATTTTTATATTTTGTATTGCATTTTTAATGTAAGTTGTACAAGGGTTAGTACATACTGCACGAATACCCCAACACACATGGATTCCAATTTGGAGAAGTTGTTCAAAAATTGCAAAGGGTGACAGTAATCCTCTGATTCATGGTCTTTACCCTACCCTATAACAGTATTGAGATGAAGGAAAGTCTATCAGTTCAAGCCAATTTAAAAACCAGCCCATCTTCTTTGAATTAGATTAGAAAATTAGAAAAATGGCCCTTGTCTAGTATTATTTCCCAAATTGGTAAAAGCAACATACACATTTCCCCTGCATATTCACCAATTTAACATTTGTTGTTAACATTGTATTAACTGTATTGTATTAATAGTATTAACATTTGGATATTCTGTAAAATAACGATTTGGTTATTTAACAGAGTAAGTTGGAAGGGACCTTGGAGGTCTTCACCAAAGACCTTCAACAGCATTTGCAGGTAGGTCAAGTTGCACCCATTAAAATTTAGAAACCATTTTGTTTTTATATTTTAAGATGGCAACATTCCACTTCACCAGATGAATGCCTTTCCTGACAATTGAATCTGACAAGGCCTCTTGTTTTTAATCATAAGTAACTCCAAATTTATGCAATATTTGAAGTGTTAATAGCTACAAAAACTTATCTTCTCTGCAGAACATAACTCTTATTAATCCTTAACAAGGATAGGTGGCTTGCAAGGCAGCTGGGTAATAGGCAAGGGTGTGGCAGAAGCCAGAGCAGGGGGAGGGGAGGAATGATTTACAGGAGCAATTTGTTATCTTACCTCCTGGCATCCCCATTGATTTTGCTTCTGAGAAGTCAGCAGGAAAGATTGCAGACAATCTTTGTTGACCATAGGACAACATTAAGCTGAAACCAGTTGCCAAGTGCTCAAATTGCAATCACATGACCATGGGGATGCTGAGACAGCCAGAACTTTGAGGACTGGTTGTAAGCACAATTTTTCAGTGCCATTGTAACTTTGAACAAACAGTGGCAAGTGCTAATTTAATAGGGACTACCTGTACTGGGATGTTCATTTTGTTTTAAGAATATATCAGGAGAAAAGAACATCAATACCAGTAGATCAAATTCCTATTTTTCACTACCGTGCAGAGGTAATATTCTCCAATACAGTACGACAAATGTTTTTGAACAACCTTCAAATAAACATCCTAGTTTCCAATTTCAAAATTATAAAAAATATGGCAATTATCTATCATAATGAACCAAATTAATAAACAGACCACTGCTTACGTTAATTCCGAAACATCTCAGAAATAATAAAGTGATTTCTGGGCCCTTCTTTCTAACTTCAATTTATTTCTGTGCTAAAGAACAAAATAAAATGTTTGCTATTAAGAATTCTCCTGCATTAGCACAATGATTTTTTGAAGACAATTTTTGAATCTGCCCAGCTTAATTAAATTTAATTAGAAATCATTTTGAAATATGAGGAGGTCCTTGGTGGTCTTTTAGTTTGGTTGTTTTCCTGCAGATCTTCCATCACCCAAACTAGGTAACATCAGTCTAGCATGGACCAGGGCCATGGTGGCAATGGTCAGAATGCAGTACTAGAGGCTATTGTAACTCTGCTCACTGCCAGGAATTCAATTCTTTGTATCCTGACCTGCTCAAGGTTTACTCAGCCTTCCATGGTCAGTAAAATGAGAACCGATTGTTGGGGTGCAATACGTTGATTCTGTAAACTGCTTAGTGCTGGTAAAGCACTATGAAGTGGCATACAAGTTTAAGTGCTATTGCTATGTTACCTAATTTGGGTAATGAAATATCTGCAAGAAAACAACCAAGTTAAGAGAGCCCCAATAACCTCTCATTTCAATGACACTATTTTTTTATTGGTAGCTTGAAATATACATTATTTCAAACTACCAAAATATATATATATATAGGTTTAAAAACTTGCAGCTAAGAAGGGGCCACTGAACATTTCCAGTGAGCACAGAAAAATAATTCAAGAATAGAGCAAGATGACACTAATAAGCCAATCTGGTATAGTGATTGAGATCAAGCTAGAAACTGGGAAACTACGAGTTCGAGTTCTAGTCCTACTTTAGGCATGAAGCAGCTATGTGACATTGGGCCAGTTTCTATGTCTCAGCCCTAGGAAGGAGGCAGTGGCAAATCACTTCTGAAAAAACTTGACAAGAAAATTGCAGTGACTAGAGAGGCAGTTAACAAATGTCAAAAACTGACTTTAAGGCAACCCTCCCGATTTGTAGAATATATTGCAACAGTAATAAACTAAAAAATGAGAAACTTCCCAGGCACTATTATTACTGAAATAAATCTACAGAAGCGGAAGTAACAAGGTAATTGCAATATGGGAATGGATATTTCTCATTTATTCACCATCAAAAGTGAATTTTGCCTGAATCAATCTAATGTTTAACACTATCTACTAAATAAAGTTACACTGACACAAACATTTGAGTCACTGATTTAATTTCATACAAGTCAAACTACACATTGTATAAAGATTATAAGATTGTACTAGTATTGTTTTACTAAACTTATCGATTACATGTAAGTTTGGTGATTGGATTTCACCTCACATATACTTATTTTAGATTAACTGGAGCCCTAATCCTAACAGTTTAGAATTTTTCACTAATCAAGCTGCTTCCAGTAGTAGAAAATTAGGGGAAAAATTACCCCTTCTACTGCAGCCATCCATGTCTTCAAAATCTGGGAAAACTATGTGATGGACTATAGCAGAAGGGAAAGAATGAATATATTACTTGAGTGGATTTTTGCTTCTACAGGGAATTTCATGCAGGAACACTGGATTCCAAAATGTTATCAAATTTAGACCAAGTAATTTTTTTTCCAGAAAAAAGCAACTGCAAAATTAATGAAGAAATTGGGAATTGTTATCTGGCACCTGGAATTCTTATCAAATTACTTAAAACTTTTATTGGTTTCAAGGTGTTAGGCAAAACTATACCATGCAGTTAGCCATTTTTATTAAGTGATATTGCCTAACACAACTAAAAATGGGTTACATTTGGCAACTTATGGTACAGCACAATGAAATATTCCAATTTATACTCAAGGATTAGCTTTACAAGCATATCTTGATTTGTTCAATACAGCTCTTCTATGCTTTTAGAAGAAAGCCATAATTCATAAAACTAAACTTCATTAATTTTAAAATAATGGAAATATTTAGGGAACATTACCATTTCCAAAATCTTCACACTCAAAGTTGTATATAAAACCCATTTTCCACTCCCCAGCATATTACTTCAGCTGTGGCTCCAATAAAAAAAATCCTGTCTTAATTTCCATCCCCAAAAGAAAAAAAATATTTTTAATGATATTCCTGTACACATCTCAGAAAGTTTTAAGTACTTCAAATCTTTTATCTTGTTTACTTGGCGAACAAGACCATTCCTTTCTGAAAGCAAACAGGTAACCAAATACTATTAAAAAAAGATTTCTGGCTGCCCATACAATGTTCCATAATTGAGTAATAGCTCCAATCTTAATCTTGTGAACTGGATCTTGACCGTGAACGAGATTTTGAACGTGACTTTGAATGGGATCGTGACACATCTCTTTTGGATGGAGACTCAGAATGAGCCTTTGCAGGTTGATGCTGCACTGGAGAACGGGAATGAGATCTGCTTCGTGACCTTGATTTAGACTTTGTTTCTCCTTTTCCATTTTCTTTAGGTGAACGAGACACAGACCTGGATCTGCTTCGAGACTTTTCTTTGGATCTGCTGCCTGATCGTGAACCTCTGCTAGATTTCAGTTTTGACTTGCTCTTTGATCTAGATTTTCGACTTTTTGATCTGGAACGTGATCGGTCTTTACTCCGAGACCTAGATTTAGAGCTAAAAAAAAGCCACTCTTAAATTATGCTTATTGTAGAAGGTATTATTAAATATATCCAATATACTGTCAATTATAAAATAACTAATATAAAACATGCCCTCACCGTGATCGGCTTTTTGAGGCACTACGGGATCTACTCCGACTGCTGCGACGACTTCGACTGCGTGATCGTCTTCTAGAACGGGATCTAAAAAGAGTATATTCCAAATAAGCATTGTGAGGGAATCAAAAATTATTTTTCTTCATTATACAATGTAAGTAGATAAATAATTTTTCCAAAAGTGGTATTACACACACAGACAAAATGTATTAATCATCAAAATGTTTTAATACACAGATGAATAGCGTTCCAGTCCATGCTTGGAAAAAACAAATTATGCAAGAGACAGATTTTTAGTAGAACATATTTCCTGAACAACGTTCTAGTGCAGGGATGTCAAACTCAATTTCATTGAGGGCTGCATCAGTTTGACCTTGGGGGGGTGGGTTGG
>JANHFK010007136.1:4402-18117 GCA_036250565.1 Sibynophis collaris
AGATTAGTAGTGTCAATATGCTTAAAACTATACTTATTTTGTATATTAATTTTGTTTATTTTTCCTAAGAGCTCTGAAGGAAATACCGATATATTTTTTTCGATCTATGTCCAGCTTTTAGAAATCTTACTGAAATAATCCTGGTTCCTAAATTTTCATCTTAATAGTTCGTTCAAACTGTTTTTGTGGTAATAAAAACTAGAAATCTGCTAGGAACAAAATTGACCTTTAGGATGCCAAATTGTATTCTCAGTAATGCAAGTTGTTTTGTGTTCTTCCAGAACTGATCAACCAAATTGAAATGTCCAATTATCAATAAATAGCATAATCCTTCAGATCACCAATTATCTTGCTGACTACCAGCAAACAACAGCTGTAAAGGTTTTGGAGGGAGGACAATTTCCAGACAGGAAGTGGATTGGAAGAAATTATAACTCTCTTGAGAGGCTGTTTGGCACAGTGATTAAAAACACAGGACTAGAAACCAGGACTCTCTGAATCTGAGTCCCACTTAGGTGTGAAGTTAGGGGGGACGGTCCTAGGAAGAAAACAATGGCAAGAAAACTGCACAGACTTGTCTTTTGGGTTGGTTCACAAAAGAAACAAAAACCTCTTAAATTCCACCCTCATGATCCAGACTAATTGGAATTGTCAAATATATAAATTTACATTAGTGGAGGAGGAGAGAGTAATGTAAAGTACCTATTCAAAGACACTGTATCTACTTTGATAATAGTAGCAACTAAAAAGCAACTAAAAGATGAGCCTTTCCCACTTGCAGGGGAACAAACGTGTCTTGTCATTATCTTCTTTTTCCCATTTCTCCCTGAGGTTGCTTTCATTTCACCCCCAATCTATGAGTAAAATATCTTATATTATCCTGAGCTACAGGTTTAAAGTGGCATTTTCAACACCATCCAACAGCAGTCTCAAAGTGTGTCAAGTCTGTTAGGTTTTATCTTCCTTTATCTTGGAAGAGGAGTCTGCAGTAACACAAAAGAAAGACAAGAGAGGTGGAGAAGGAACATCAATGAGTACATCAAATTTCATGCTAGTATAGGTTTCTGCTGACTCAAGGATGAGCGGAAAACACTTCAACAATTCAACAATGGTGAAAGCCCTATAATAGCTTGGATTATAATTTATTTTTTAATAAATTTAATAAATAGTATACGTCCTCTTGTCTCTAAAATCCTTCTATCTGCTATGTCTAAAGGTATTTAGATCCCAGCTTAATTGCTGGCAAATGTAAGGTTTTCCACACTATCATTATTTTCATACACAAATCCCTCAAAAGGCAGTCTGAAGATAACCTATTATAAATGTTCTGGGGAAAGGAGCAAAGAATCATTGCCTAATCTACTTAAAAGGGAAATAAAACTAATTGCTTTTAGCCCTCCTTCAAGATTCATATTATTCATTTGTTCCATCATTTACAAGAAGAGAATAAAGCTCAGGAGTTCCTATGAAGAGGATCAAAATGGCCTGAAGCCCTGGAGCTGTGAGGATTGTGAGGAAAAAGTTCCGGCAAATGGAGAAATAGTCCATTTACAAGCTCCACAATCTCCTGGTCTTTTTTAAGGGCTCATGTTGTTGCAGTTTCAAATACACTGCAGTTAATCCAGAAATAAATCAGCTCAGCTCTCGATCTCAAGCAGAACTATGGAATCATAGAGGGCTGAAACTGTTTTTGAATTGGCCCCAGATCAATCTTACAACCAAAATCTGTTTTTCTTATTCTGGGGGAAAAAATCTACTCTGTAAAGTATTTCTATACTTCAGTCTCTTCATCATTCTAATGCCAAATGTAGAGAATGAGCAGCTTTTAAAATTGGCAGAAATGCAGCACAGCAATTATTCAAAAGACAGGAAAACTATATATAATATCCAAGCACAATAAAGATCACATATCTACACAGGCTTCACATTTTAGGTAAGAAATCTGAGCAATTAAAAACAATAGAGAAAGCATGCAAGAGTAGAGGTCAATTTAAGCCTATTTGGTGAGTGGAGGTGGAGGTACAGTTTCAAAGTTCAAGTAAAAGATATACAGACAAGAGGTATTATTAACTAATTAACTACTGCTGGCCCACTATATACAGGAAGAGAAGAAAAAAACACCACTGTTTCCATATAACTGTCTTGTCTTTTTTGCTGCTTTTCAATCGATCTTGGGATGAAAAGCTACTTCAGCATGTGCTCTTCTTAACTTTGCAAGTGTGAGGCAGATAATTCTGAAAAATAAACCTGAATAAAATGGCTCCACCAGAGCTGTTCTAATCTGGAAAATCCAAACCATAGATTCTAAATGCTCCATTGTGAAGTTAACAAGCACACACTGTGCTTGTTCTTTTGAATTCAGAAGCCCCCTATAATGCTAATTCCTTCAGACAGCCTGTCTCTCCATAAGAGCTTGCAGAAAGTAGTAAAAGCTTCTCCACTTGCCTAGAAAGATTCTGAGAATGCCAATTGAATAACATGTGACACACCAAATCTATTAGAATATTCATAAGGCAACATAAATCAAATCACAACAGCCTCTACCTTAAGAACTACCTGTCTTGCCTTCTTGAAACTGTAGCTGGCACAATGTAGAGCTTACCATAAATAATACCAGCTGCAAGGATTTGCAGCATTTGCCTTATTTTACTGCTGCTGGACACAAGGATCAACTTGGTGGCACTTTGTTGCTATATAAATTAACTTCTTAACTGAAATTAAGTTAGGAAGTTAAATAAGATATTCACTGAAATGCCTTGAGCAAGGCTTGATCTCTTCGTTTTGTTTCCCATACAACATAGTTGTGAGGAGAATATGAGATGACCCAACATACAGTTCCCTGGTGGAAGAATGGGATATATAAGTTACAGATTAATAATAATAATAAAACACTTGGAAGCATTACTATAGTAAAGCTTTAACTGAAAACACTTGCGCAGGAGCTGTTGGAACATTCCAGAATTAGCGCTGCATCTCTGGATTCACTTGCTATCATCTGTTTAATAGCCGAGCTCATTTCTTGGTTCAGCTACAATGCAAAATGGAGGGGAAAAAGCAATTTTTCTGTATGTAGGTCAGCAAAATTTGTGGGTGGATGTTTTTGCCCTTGGTAGGAACACTTGCATCACAGTCTTCCAGCTTCCAGGTTTCAGTTGACACTAGATTTGGTTCTCAGATTCTGAAAGGGAAACGATGAACTGAACCGAACAAAACAGAACAGAGAAGGGGACCTAGGAGGTCTTCTAATGTAACCCTCTGCTCAAGCAAAAGACCCTGAAGGCCTGAACCATATCAGACAAATGGTTGTCCAATCTCCTCTTCAAAGCCTCCAGTATTGGACTGCCCACAACTTCTGAAGGCAAATCCTTCCACTGGTTAATTGTTCTGTCAGGAATTTCTCCTTAGTTCTAGGTTGCTTCTCTTGCAGTATTCCAAGTGTTGTCTTACCACGGCATTATAAAGCAGTATTAACACTTCACATGATCTTGATAATATCCCTCTATTAATGCAACTAGGATTGAATTACGTTTTTTTGGCAACTCCAGCACATTTCTTGCTCATATTTAAATGACCATTCACTAGGACTCCAAGATCCCTCTCGCAGTTACTGCTGTTGAGCCAAGTTTTACCTATCTATACCTGTACATGAGGTTTTTCTTGCCTAAGTGTAAAACCTTACTTTTCTCTCTACTGAATTTTATTTTGTAAAATAGGGCCCAGCATCAAGTCTGCCGAGATCCATCTCAATCTTGCGTCTATCTTCTGGCTATTCCTGCCAGCTTGGTGTTGTTTGCAAATTTTGACCCTTCTATTCCCTCATCTAAATTGTTTTTAATATATTGAAGAATACACGGCCTAAAAGAGAACCTTGGGATATCCCACTGCTTACTTTCCTCCATGTAGATGTAGTTCCATTAAGGACTATACATTGAGTGTGGTTTGTCAACCAGTTACAAATTCATCTAGAGGTGATGCTGTCTCCCACATTTTTCTAGCTTACCAAGAAGTAAGCTAGAAAAGTAAGCTTGTGGTCTACTTTATCAAATGCCTTATGAAATCCAAGTATACTACGTCCACTGCATTTTGCTGGTCCAATAATTTAATCACTTTGTCAAATAATTAAATAAGATTTTTTTGGCAGGGTCTGTTTTTGACAAATCCATGTTGGCTTCTGGTTATAACTTTGCTTCCTTCTAGGTCAGTGATGGAGAACCTTTTTGGCACCAAGTGCCCAAACTGGAATACCAGGTGGCTGGTGTGTGCATTCCCCCATCCAAAAAGGGGGAAAAAACAGATTCAGGAAACTAGAGACCAATCAGCCTGACATCAATGCCTGGGAAGATCCTGGAAAAGATAATCAAGCAACAAAACTGCTCTTCCGGTGCTCCGGCACACGCGAAGACCAGCTGACTGACCTAGTGATTTGAATTTGTCTAGAGTGGACAGGTGTTCTCTTACTATTTTCTTGCCTATTTTAATTAGCATTCCTAGTCTGTCTTTTACAGTTTTTGGTAAGTTGGGCGTTTTTGTTTTGTTTTGTTTCCTACATCTCCTGCTTTGTATCTGAGTTTTTCTTCCTTCCCATCACTCTCTACCTCCTTGTTTGATTGGTGGTCTTGGCATTTATACTTGGTATTAAGTCCTAAAGATTGCTTGTTGATGGCTTGTTGTCTTTAGAAATCTCCTCCACAGCAATTGCTGAGAGATTCTTGCATTTATTTATTTTTATTAATTTACCAGACAAATGCATATTATTATACCAAGCAGTTCAGAACTTTTTGAACCATGCTGTCTTACAACTATTATTGGACAATAGCATGTACAAGGAAGCCAGTTTGGTGTAGTGATTAAAGCACCAGGCTAGAAACCAGGAGACTGTGAGTTTAAGTCTCACCTTAGACATGAAAGCTAGCTGGATGACTTTGGACCAGTCACTTGCTCTCAACCCAAACACAATACAGATTGTTGTTGTTGGGAGGGGGAAGAGGAGGAGGAAGCAGTATTATATATGTTCGCTACATTGTGTTACTTATAAATAATAAAGGAGAGATAAAAATCAGTGGTGAAATCCAATTTTTTTTACAACCGGTTCTGTGGGCGTCGCATGGTGTGGTTCGGTGGGCATGGCTTGGTGGGCATGGCAGGGGGAGGATACTGCAAAGTCTCCATTCTCACCCCACTCTGGGGCCAGCCAGAGGTAGTATTTGCTGGTTCTCCAAACTATCCAAAATTTCCGTTACTGGTTCTCTGAACTGCTCAAAATTTCCGCTACCGGTTCTCTAGAAGCTGTCAGAACCTGCTGGATTTCACCCCTGATAAAAATTTAATAAATAAACAAGGAAGCTGAAGTGAAATTGACAAGACTCTGTTGATCTGATCTTCAGCTGTGCCCCAGTCCATGATCAAGGAGCAGAGCTAAGCAATTTCTTCTTCTCTTACATGTGAAGTGGAGAGGGGTGAAAATGGAATTATAGTTACTGAAGTATTGTCTTTTTTTAATCCATTTACCTTTTTTATTGCAATAGCTTACAAATAGTGTCAAATAAACAAATAATTAATAAATATTTGTCATCTTGTTTCTGATACATGCCTGGTATCAGGCATTGTTCTAAAACTTCTACTTTTTCAGCCACTATTGTGACTTAGGAAGATCTGAGGGAAATGTTTGGCTGAAAGATTGATGACACAATATCATGCTGCCTTCACAGTTCTCCATGGAAGTTTTGGTATAGAAGAAATGTTAGCTTAATAGCCTGTCAAGCTTTAACACACCCACATGCCCCATAAATGTGGAGGACAAAGAATTAATTTACCACAAAGTCTCCATAAACAAAGGAGTTTTTTTAATCGATATTTTCATTGCCAGGTTTCACAAAACCTTCACATTTGTGGGTTGTGGTTTAAGATTAGATGGGATGATTTGGTCCTAAAATAAATCGAGGTCTTTATTAACACTTCAAGGAAGGCTGTTTTTATTTATTTTTTTCCTGACATTTGAAAAACCATTTACCCTAAATATCTGAGGGAAATGTAGATGTTGAGACTCTAGAAAGAGTGCAGAGAACAGCAACTAAGATAATTAGGAGACCGGAGGCTAAAACATACAAAGAATGGTTGCAGGAATTGGGTAGGACAAATTTAATGAAAAGAAGGACTAAGGGTGACATGATAGCAGTATTACAATATCTAAGGGGCTGCCACAAAGAAGAGGGGTAAACCTATTCTCCTAAGCATCCGAAGGCAGAAGCAGCATTGGATGGAAACTAATCAAGGAAAGATCCAATCTAGAACTAATAGAATTAGAATAACAGAGCTGGAAGGGACCTTGGAGGTCTTCTAGTCCAACCCCCTGCCTAGACAACCCCCTGCCTAGTTAGAACAATGAATCAGTGGAACATTTGCCTCCAAATGTTATCAGTGCTCCAACACTGGATGTTTTTAAGACGAGACTGGACAACCATTTGTCTGAAATGGTATAGGCCAGGCCAGGATTTCCTGCTTGAGCAGAAGTTGGACTAGATAGAACACCTCTATAGTCCCTTCCAACTCTTTGTTATTTTGTTATCTTTGCTCATCTGGTGTCCCATCAATGACAAAATGTCATCACATGAGAACCAAGGAAGCATACCTACTCTGTTGCAATTCCTGCCCTCTGGAATAATCTCCTAAAAGGTTTTTATAGCTCCACCTTTACGTAAGACTAAAACAGTTGAAGACCTGGTTGTTCTCAGTCTTGGGGACTGGGTGACTGTGCGGTCTTTTTTTTCTTTCACCTGTCTAGTTTTGTTTTATCTTTAGTCTTGTTTTGAACAATTTGCTTGTCAGTTGTTACACATCTATTTCCAGTCAGTTATATACTATCTATCTATCTATCTATCTATCTATTCATATGTAATATTTATAGGCGTATGTGTGTGTTTTGTGCGTGCGCGTGTGTTCTTACGTCACACACTGCGACCGCTGAGGCGAGGTTGTTCTTTTCCCCCTCCATCTGGGAAAGCCACGGAGAAGCCATAACTTCCGGGTACCCATCGATGACGTTTTGTTTGAGAAGCGTGGAACGAGGGGCGGAGAGCCAGAGGGAGAGGCTGCGGAGGAAAGGCGGGTCTTTTTGCCAGATGGCGCCGATGCTGAATGGAATCCTGGGCGGAGCTTCAGAAGTCGAGGGGCGTGGCTTTGTGAAGGCATGTGCTGTGGTGGGGGGCAGCTGTGTTTCTTTCCATTTGCTTTCATAAGGCGCGTTCCTTCCCAGCGGGCCCGTCGGACGGAGGTGGGATGCGGCAGATTGATCTGGGGAGGGGTGGACTAATCTGCTCGGTGCTTTCTCAGGCTTCCCTTCGGGGGTAGCGGCGGGAGTCCCTGGCCTTGCCACCTGTTGGGACTGCTCTGGAGGTGCAGGAAGCGGGCGGGAGAGGGGTCCTTGCAGCTCCTCTGACCTGGAGTGCGTTTGGTGCTTCCTTAAGGGCAAAGCCAATGCTGAGGTTTCTCAAACATTTTGCAGGGAGCGTTGCCTGACTCTTGAATTAGTCTAGCTTTCTCCGCTGGCGAAATACCGCAGGCGCCGCGCTGGCCAATTCTTACCACTCCCCGTCGGCGAGGGATGAGTTGTGACTGGAGTTTGCACAGTTTCATCGTGCGCTGGCAAAGGGCGGGATCTAAGTTTGGTTTGGCTGGGGCTTCGCCGCTGTTTCGCTTTCTCTAGCTCCGATAAATAGACCGGCCGCTTCTACTTTTTCCCTCTCCCATCCTTCCCCCTTAAAATCTAAAGACAAAAGTAGATCTTAAGGCGGCTTTCCCCCAGCCTGATGCGCCCCAGATGTATTGGACTATATTTCCCATATTCTCCGGGGCACCCGGCTCTGAAGGCAGGACGGCGAGGATAGCACGATCCTAACGAGTCTCCGAAGTGATTGCCTGGAGCTGCTTAGAGCTGTTCTCACCTTCTGCCTCAAGTGTGTCACTGCAATTCTAAAAGTAGCATTTTAAATCGCGGCTCTGCCTGTTCCTGATGGGATGCTGTTTTATCAAACCGCTTTGATTTCTGTTATATACAGTGTCAATAATAGTACATGGGGGAAGTGGTATTAATTGAAATAAAAAAATTTGAGAGAAAGAAAATGACTTGCATCCAGTGTGATCCAGGATGAAACAGCAGAGCAAGACAGACATAAAAAAAATGTGTCCCTGGATAATCCCAGTGCTCTTACCCAATTCAGAAGCCTTTCCCCTTACAATTCTGGAGTTGTTTCAATCATAATTATGTACAAGAAATCATTCAGAAAATACTGTTGAGAAAACATCCTGACATTGAGAAATGAACGAGCTATAATATGCTGTTTAATAATTTGATACTGGATGCTTTGGCTTCTTTTCCCGGTGCGTTTTGCTTTAAATGTTATATTTAAAAAAACAGTATACCTAGCAAACCATGCAGAAATTTATTGACATTTATATAATCATGAGTAATGTATAGATAGGCATGCAGACTTAAAATTTCTATACTAGTTCAGAGCATATTAACATAAGCTTATCCTTTCCTGTACATTGTGATCTGTTTGAATTAAATTCATCCACTTTTTGTCCATGCTTTGTTGCATCATTTCCTTGAAGTTATGGCACTTTTAGCTAAGATCCATTTAGTTATTTTACATGTAGTTATTTTGCTATCAGGAGCATGAGCTTTGAAGATGTTTCTATAGTCTTCTGATGCTGCACTAAAGCCCCTTTGCAATGTATATTAAAATTCTGAAAAATAAAGGTGTGATACCAATCTAATAAATAATTTTCTGTCTGTATTGGTCATTTAAAAGTAGCATTAAATTCTGCATTGGGACTAATCTTGATCATCTAACAGAACAGAGTATCTTCCAATATTTCTACATGCTAAAGTATAATCTGAATAGACCCCCACTCCCCCAATTCTTCCTTTGATTGTTGCAGTTGGAAAAAGCTGTTGGGACTGAAAATTCCTGCGAGATACTTATATTTGTTTAATGTATTTTTTATGCATTATGCTGATAACTAGCTCAGATTGCTTATCTATTTAGAAAATGCTTGAACTGCTAGTAACTGCTGACATAAGCTATCCATTCAGCTATCTAAATTGCAGTACAGATTGAATCTATATAAAGAATGACCCTTGGGCTCATGGCAAATCTGTATGTAGCATAGCAAAGCAAGTGTTCCTGTGTTAACTGGGCACAAAGAGCATACAATTGTATCTTTAGGATGGGCTTTTATGATCTGCCTGTTTTATCATTTGGGTCAGTTCTTAACTAAATCCCGGCTGTTTCAGTTTTATGACCCAAGGACAAGGTTGCCTCTAGAAGAATTTCTGAGTATTGGATCAGCTGTGATTTTCTTAACAATATATGCTATTCAATTGTGACATGCTTGAGGCCAGATTCCATGTGTTGGATCAGTAGTATGTAATGTTAAGTCATCCTGCATTTCTAACCTGCCATTTTGTAAGGGAATCTACTATAGATTCTTAATATTCTAAAGGTGCCCATCAACTTGCAAAGCTGGGGATTTCTGTTCTCTTGTGCTCTGTCTGAAAGGCACAAAAATCATGTGGTTTTTTTTGAGATAACCATTCTGTATAGCAATAACATAAAGTCCTTTTCTTAAAAACTGATAAATAATCTTAATGTTTTCTTTCTACTTTTTATTTCAGGCTTTAAAATATTCAGGAATTCTATCAGGCATCCAAAACTTCATGTTGCTTGTGATTAATTCTTTGCTTTTTGCTTCTTTTTATCCAGTCTTGGTCTCACAAGGACTGAGCAGCTGATTGTATAACTTTTGAAGACATGCTGTCCCCATTACCTTCTCTTTGCTGAGAGTATGTGTTACAAGGTAAGGAAGAAGGGAGAGCTTCCCCTTCCTTTGGTATAGTATCTTCGTAATACTGCATTTAAAGTAAAAATCATTGGCTTTGAAGACACATTCATATATTGAACTACCATATTTTTCAGAGTATAAGACACACTCCCCCCCCCAAAGTGTGTGAAAATTTTGGTGTGTCTTATAGACTGAATATGGGCCTGTTTTTGGCCTCCCGAACCCTTTGCGTGTCATGTTTTCACCCTTCCCGGTCCCCACAAGCACTCTGCAGTGCTCCACACTTTTGGGCTCCTGAACCCTCTGTGTGTCGCATTTTTGCCCTCCCCAGCCCCCAGAAGCACTCTGCAGGCCAAAAATGAGCACATTTTTGGCCTGCTGTGCGCTTCTGTGGGCCAGGGAGGGCAAAATCACGACGCGCTTAACCCAAAAACTATTTTTTCTTGTTTTCCTCCTTTAAATCTAGATATGTCTTATAGTCTGAAAAATACGGTATTTAAAATATTTAAATTTCAACCCATCTATGAAGCCCAGAACAAATGCAATAATAATCTGCAGATGGAACTTCTATAAAAGTTGAATAATGGCCATGACACTTTACTAAATGTGACTATGGAACTATAGAATTTAGTAAAAAGGATTCTTTTTTTTCCTAAATGGAAACCTTTAAGGCTCACTTAAAATAAGATCAGGGTAAGGGTCATTCAAAGTGTTCCAAGAACAAGGTGGTTATGTGTGTAATTCTTCTTTTTATTCACTATCTTAAGATATTTTAGAGATCCTCTGGGAATTTTCTGAGAATAAATAAAACCCTTTTAATATACAGGTAGTTCTCAACTTACGACCACAATTAAGCCCAAAATTTCCATTGCTAAGCGAGGCAGTTGTTGAGTGAATTGCATCTCATTTTATAACCTTTTTTGCCAGTTGTTAAGGGAATTGTGCAGTTGTTAAGCAGAACTGGCTTCCCTCGTTGACTTTGCTGGTCAGAAGCCGGCTGTAAAAGTTTCAAGGAATAATCACAAGACCCTGGGACAGTACAACTGTCATAAATACATGCCAGTTGCCAAGTGCCCGAATTTTGATCACTTAACCATGAGGATGCTGCAACTGTTATAAGTGTGAAAAACTGTTATAGGTCACTTTTTTCAGTGCCGTTTATAACTATGAGTGATCACAAAATGGACGGTTGTAAGTCGAGGATTACCTTCAGGCCCCTTTCTAGCTCTATTGTTATATGGTGAGTATTTGAAAGCTAGTTGAAAAACCAACAAGCCTTCCTTGCATGAAGAATTCCATTGTGCCTAACTCATGTGGCTTCATGGTTACTTTTTCTTCATGGAACAGAATCAGAAGTAAAGAGAATATGGTGATAGTGTGATTAGCAACAGGCTTTTTATTGTTAATATTCAACAATTATCCTCGAGAAATTTGGTTTTTCTCTGTACTTCCATTCAAAACAGTTTCTCTCCTCCCACACACATCTGGTGTTTGTAGCTAAGAGGCCTGTTTTTCAGAAGCCAGTTTATTTTTGTATTGAGATATTTGAGAGATCCTTGCTGCAAATCAGTGCTAAGAAAATAGCAATAGCATTTAGACTTATATATCGCTCCGCAGTGCTTTACAGCCCTGTCTAAGCGGTTTACAGAGACAGCATATTGCCCCCAACAATCTGGGTCCTCATTTTACCAACCTTGGAAGGATGGAAGACTGAGTCAACCTTAATGATTCTTTATCGGTTTATTTACAGTGGTTTTAAACATAAGGGAGCAGGGAGAAAGGTTGAAAAGTGTATATTTTGGTTCCATAATTTATAGTTCAGTCCAACAATGAAGTAAAGTTCAGTTTACAACAGTTTTGCAAAATACAATCTTTTCTTTCATTTTTTTGTATATAAAAATTATAGCTATTTGTAATTTAACAGAATTCTATGGTGGACTGTGTTGTAACATTGGCCAGAGGGAATAGATGCTGATAGAAAAATTAAGGTATTTGCAAGAAAAGGCATGAGAAAACGTGGCTAGAGAGGAGCTGCTTGTTGCAATTTGTAGAGGATACAAGGAATGGTCTTGGAGGACCAAAGAGTGGCCACCCAGACAACAATCAGACAAGAGTGGCTTAAGTCCATTTCAACAAATTAATTTGAGAAAACATCTCCGCCAGGCCCCTTCTTAATATATGTGAAGATAAAATGAGGGAGGAAGAAAGCACATTCAAGATTCTGCTACTATCACTGTCCCAATAAAAGTAGACTTATATGGCATTGTTTTCTTAGTCTGGTGTACAAGTATTTCATTGACAAGTATTTCATTCCTCTAAGGTGCATCAAAGGTTCTTTCAGAGCATTTGTTTCGAACATCATATTAAAACATTTGGTGCGCTGCCATAAGAATAAGGAAAAAGGTGTGGCCTCCAAAAGCTAACAACACCCTTTTTTCAAATATATAAACATCATAAAACATTTTTGTTAGAACGTCAATGTCTGTAACAATACTTCCTCTAGTTTGTTTGCATTTTGGTGTGCAAGACTAGAGAAATGCAGTGGTAGTTCCTCTTCAGAGGGCCAGACATTATACTATTCACAAAATGTAATATCGTTATTTTCTGATGACTTCAGGTTAGGAATATGCCTTATAAAATACTGTGAGAAACAGTTTTGAAAAATGAGATTTTTATCTGACTTAGGTTCTCTTATTTTAGTGCTTTGAGACTGTTGCTTCAGTGTTGTTCTTAGCTTTCCTTATACAAAAGCTCCCTGGTTGATCTGAGCCCTTTATCCAATTCTTATCCCACCTGGTTAGTTTGGACCACTATATCACTTGTCTTAGACAAATTGAGCTTCCATCTGGTACAAAGAAGAAGCAATAAGGAGTGAAATTATGAGCAAGACATTATTTTTCATGTAGCCATATTTGCATGCAAAGCACTTCACTGGAATGAAAAAAAATGCAGTGCGTGAATGCTCTGAAGTAAACTCTTTAGTTTGCATTGCATAAGATATTGGGTCCCTTCCTTTCATTAATGTCGATTCCTGCATCACCCAGCTATTTATGTCCGTGTGAGACTTCAGAAACTTTGATTAATCAGTGTGAATTGTGCTTCAAGACAACCATTTATCTATGCATGTGTGTTTATTTCTTGAAATGTACAACCATGTTTAAGAGTATCTTTGGGCTACAGAAGAGACAATTATCTGAGTATCTCAGGATCTTATTTATCATTTCCGTCTCCTTTCCAATTATCAATTGTTTTTGACACATTCTGTATTTATAATATTCCTCTGATATTCCACATAACTTTAGAGGATATCGGATCAAACTAGTGTATAAGGTGGGAATTGTAGTGATAATACATCCAAGCGGTTGCCATGTTGGAGTGTCTGGGCCACACAACATAGCAATTATGTGAGTGAGCACAAGATCCATAGTTAATTAATGATTGCTTTTCCAATACTCTCACCCAGTATTGTTTTGGTAACTGTCTAGTCATTCAGCTGTGATTCACATTAATGATGCAACTCTGATTTTGGTGGAGCTTTAAGTGATCTAGGATGCCAGCTCTGTTCTCTGCCTGGCTATGGAATGTCACTTCTCATCCCCCCACCCCCACATGGTTGTTTTTTTCGTTGATGAAAATTAGCAGTAAGGGGGTGATTTGTATTTCTTGTATTTAAGTTAATGTGAAATTGTACATATCCCATTACAAATCTGATATAACTCATTATCTATCGAGGAGTCCTTGATGCTCTCTGAGTTTGCTTGTTTTCTTGCAAATGTTTCATTACCCTAACTAGGTAACATCATCAGTGCTAGTAAGGAGTGCTGTTTGCTGTCAGTTTTTATTCTGGTGTCTATAAACTGACAGCAAACAGC
>JANHFK010007136.1:22491-34444 GCA_036250565.1 Sibynophis collaris
GGGGCTTATTTTAACAATCATATCAATTTGCTTTGCTTTTTGTTAGAACATGGTCATATAATTTAGTACAACTCAAGTTGTGCTCTCAGCTATGGTATATGTATACTTTTGAATATAAAAATTACTTTCACTAAAATTCATGTTATTCATATAATAACATTATTTGAAAGGGTTTATTCTTCAGTATCTTATGAAATGTTTCCTAATACTAAGTGTTGTTATTCAGGAAATGTGAAGTAAATGGATCCTAGCTTCTATTTTGATTTGGTACATTTTTCATGGAAGTATGAGTTCTGAATATTCTGTACAGAAAGTTGAAACAGTGTAAAAAACGTTTACATTTTATTTATATTAATTCTTGTTAAATAATTTTTATTTGTATAAATGAATCTTAGAATCACTCACAATACATTTTTTTTGATTCCACTTATATTTTACTGTAAGTATCTGCACATAATTTTACATATTTATTCTTGTTCTGTTTTTTGATTGTAAGGTTACGCAAATAAATTGCAGTGCTATCTGATCTAAGACTTCTGGAATATAGATTAGTTCTTCTTACAGATTTTGTAATTACCATTTCTTTAAAAGAGAATGCTTCAAAATATAAAGTTTCTATTAACTAATGATGAACCTTGGATATTTTTTGTGGATCATGGTAGAAAATGAGAATTACATTTGAATTTGGAATTTCCAGTTATTTCTTTTTCTTTTTGATTTTGTTGTTCTGCCGCTAAGTCATATCTGACTCTTCACAACCCCATGAACCATAACACACACACACACACCACACACACACACACACACACATACACACACGCACACACACACACACACACCTTTTCCTGCACTGTCTCCCTGAGTCTACCCAAACTCATGGCCACTGTGTTGATGACATCATTTTATCTTCTGCTGTCTCCTTCTCCTTTTGCCTTCAATCTTTCCCAACATTGGGGTCTTTTCCAATGAGTCCTCTCTTTTCATTTGGTGGCAGTATTTGAGCTTCAGGATCTGTCTTTCCACAGGACAATCAGGGTTGATTTCCTTTAGAATCTTGTTGATTAGGCTTTGTTGAATATTCAAATTAGCTAAAAGCATATGACACTTGAGCAAGGAGCAATTTGCAGATTTAAAATAGCTTCTGACAAAGACAGATCACTAGATTTTTTAAAAACGTTTTTAAATGGAAGCTTAAAATGAAAAATGACAAATATTTCCAGATATTTTAGTATGGGATTTCAGCATTTAGTGGCAGCTGTCACAATAGTACATTTATCTAACTCAGTGTTCCCAAAGCTACAGTGTTCTCTTAGCAACAACAACATAAACTTCCAGACTAATATTAGATCATTAAGATGCCTCCATAACAGGCTGCTTGTCTATTTGAAGTCACTGGATTAAAATTTAAATGCATTGCTAAGTTTATGGAAAAACGAGTAAGCACTCTGGAATGTCCTTCCTTTCAAAAGTGTGCTGTTCCAATCATTTAGATGCTCTAGTTTCTTGATTCACTCTCATATCTTTATGCATGCTGAAAGATATCTGTAAAACACAATTCTTTTTTTTTTTTTGAAAATGTTTTATTGGTTTTTATAATGGGGGGGGGGGGAATCAAATAATTTTTTAAAAGGAAAAAACAACCCACCATGGAGGCAGTACATTCTGCGATATAGTAATGAAAGCAAATTTTTATACATTGTTTCAGACATCTCCTCAGTGTTAACATTTTAAATACATTGTAGAAAAGAAACAGCAATCTTTCTTAAAAAAGAGCAAAACAGTTACCCACTGACTTTCATTTTTTTTCATATGATCTAAGTTTCTTAAGCATTGCCCCTCTGCCCCCGTCTCCGGAAGCATCGGCCCCTCCAAAGTCCTCAGTTTGTGTGTCACTCCCTCCCGCTGCCCCTAAATCTTCTTCTTCCTCCTCTAGAAAGGATTTATTTTCTTTCATGAAGGCCTCAGCCTCCATTGAATTATTTATTTTTATTTTTTCCCCTTTCCAGTGGATTAACAAGCCTTCCGGAATCAGCCATCTAAAAGAGATCCCTTTGTTATATAGAAAAAGAAAATTCTTGACTGTCTTTTCTTTGGTAAAACCTCTTGTAGCGGAAATCCTTAATAAAAGGATTTTAAAGATAAAAGAGGGGGGGGCTAACTAGCCAGTACAGGTAGCAATCAACTTGTTTAGCGACCAGTCAGTTACAACAGTGATGATAAAATACAGTAGTGACCAGTCCTCATGTTTGTGACCTTAGCAGATCCGTAAAGCAAACAAAAGATGAAATAAGACCCTACGCACAGTCATGGTTTCACTTAGTGACCAAGTTGCCAGGTCCCAACTGCAAATGCTAAATAAGAACTACTGTACCTGAATTAGAAAGGAAAAAACTAGACTCCTCAAGATGTAGAGGACCCACTGAAGCTTATTCTTCCTAATCCTTGAGTATTCAGGGACCGGTTGAAAACATTATTTGGAAATCAGCAAAGTAGTAAGGAAGTAAGTGAATATGGCAGCAAGAATTTGAGACTTCCTGTCCTGCACACCAATAAGTGCTCCAATCTCAGTCTTTGAGCATATATGCAATTTCTTAGATTAGTCTCTGACTGCTTCTTTCTGAGTTAAAGCTCTCCAGTATGAGGAACCAGCTCTCTTCTCTGCCTAAGCAATGAGCTGAATCCTGGCTGGGAGCACAACACAGTGGGGAATTTGTTTAAAAGGTCTGATAAGGATAATCCAGCAGGTGCTCTTTGTCATTTCCTTCAACCTTTTCTAACCTCCACCTCCCTCTTCTTCAGAGCAGCTTTTATGCTCGGCAGGCATTGAGTCTGCAGGTATTCATGTTTTGCTGCTGTGGCTTTACCACTAGCAGGCTGGTGTTTTCCCTTCACCACAGGCAGATACTTATCCTAGATACTTCCTCCCCCACCCCCAGGAAATAAGATGGTCTTAATATCACATCATGCTGTAATCTTTGCTTTTGGCTTAGCAAACCCAACCCACAGATTTGAGGTTTATTTAATAATTTGTGATATGGCTGATCTTGTTCTTGAGAAAACCATATTGACTTGTAGTAGTTATATCACTTTCAATGAACCTACAGATTAAATTATTTATAACATGTTTTAAAATCTCCTAGATATTTATGTTTATCTGGTCTGTAATTCTGTGGATCCTTTCATTGACCTTATCTTGGTAGTCTTTCAATTCTCTGGCTCCCGTTTCCAGGATTTTTAAATATAACAGGTAGTCAGCAGCTTTAGCACCTGGAATTCTACCACTTCAAGGTGCTCACTGTTTTTCACCTGTTCTCCTGAAAAAAAGATCATCCAAATTAGAAATTAAGCAGAGCCATTGACCCCATTGTCACCCAGTGTTTTTCACTAAACAGCTACTTTTATTTTTATTTTGTATTTATTTATATTTATTATCTTGCCACTTTAAGCTGATTCTTGGATTTAGAGGTTTTTTTTGGGGGGGGGGGTTGTTTGTTTGTTTTAATTTGATTTAAACTGTTTGCTTAGTAAATAAGTATTGAGGAAATTAAAATTCCCAGTAACCATCATTTGAGCCCTGGTGGCACAGTGGTGAGAATGCATTATTGCAGGCTAACTCTGCCCACAGCCAGGAGTCAACTCTGACCAGTTCAAGGTTGACTCAGCCTTCCATCCTTCCGATTTTGGTAAAATGAAGATCCAAATTGTTGGGGGAGCTATATTGACACCACTTAGAGAGGGATGTAAAGCACTGTGGAGCGGTTTATAAGTTTAAGTGCTATTGCTATTACTAATTTCATGGTATCTCACAATTCAGTTGTGGAACACATCCATTTATCTTCTCTGTGCTAAGTGGTCAGTAATACATTCTAGACACAGTACTGTTTTTTATTTCTTTTTCCATTTCTTTCACCTAAATGTTTTCCAAAAGACTCTGATATTTATTTATTTATATTTATATTTACATACAGGTGTGGGCCTTTTTAACATATGGTGCAACACCTTTTAATTTTTTTGTTTAAACAAATTAGATTTATTTAATTATTATATTCTGTTCATGGGTATCATCCTACCAAGTCTGTCTCTAAAATCATGTGAAGTTCTTTAGAAAGTTGAACCCATCCTTTTGATTGCTATGCACATTAGTATAAAGATGCTAAAAATTGTAAGCTAAAGTTCCACTAACATTCTTTTCCTGTTATAGGACACAGTGTTATAATTCGTAACATTGATCATCTCAATTTCTCACTCCACCAACATTTAATTTTGAAGCCCTCTTTGATTGTGAAGCTTGACATCTTTTGGACATATTTTCCAATCTTTGTGAGCAATGACCTTCTCAAAAGCATAACCTGGTTCAACAGTTCCTGTTCCTTCAGTTCTGATTCAGTCAGCACAACAACAGAACAATTATGTCAATCTCAGAGTTCTTCTTTATATCTTTTTTCATTAAGTTCTTGGTTTCAAAACTTATGGTTTCCTTTGCAAAGTTTCATAATAGGATCCAGTTGCAGCTGTGCTTGGTTGCATCATTTATTCCCATGTGGACAGCAGTAAGAGGCTGTTATCAAAGCATATGAGTGTTCACAGTGGTTCTGTCATAACCCTAATCCATGTTTCTCAGAGATAGTTTCACAGTCCAAAGGGTTGGAATGACAAATCATCAATCCATCATTACCACCTTCCAGTCTTGCTACAGGAAGTTGTCTTTCCTCTATATTTCAAGCCATCAGTTGCACAATCTCTGCCCAGTGAAGTCTGTTGTAGGTCTTCCAGTGGCATTTGAAAGTCGGACTCCTCTATTAGAGCCAGGCAATTCTTCAATTTAGTGGTTCAGAGCATTTTTAAGTCTCTTGTCCCTGATAATCATTCCCTTTTTTGCTCTTTCATTGGTTGCTCAAAAAACATGTTTCATGTGTGCTATATATTTTAATTTTTTAAATAAGATTTGCTTCTTAATATGCCCAATATACTAATAATTAAATGCATTCCAAAAAAATGAAGAGTAAATAATTGAAAACCAAAAGTTAATCTTGGAAATGTTGATTTGTCCTAATGTGGTTCTTGAAATACATTTGCATTTACCTTTTAGCAGTATAGTGAGAAAGTTGATGCTAAAATAACAGCTTGCTTATGACTCTGCAAGAAATTCGTAGCTGAGTAGAGATGTTCTTCCTCTCCAAAGCTAATGTCTGGAATTTGAGGTAGACAAAAACTGTCTGGATAAATTTGATTGTGACCAATCTTGTGTTTTTAATAATAGTTAGAAAAATGCTGCAAAGAAGGTTACCTATCTTGGTACACTCAAGACATATTTGGACTGGGATGGCTGATGATGGTACGTAGGATTGTCAGTCCAACACATCTGAAGACTCCGAGTTGGGAAAGGTGGCTCAATCGCTTATTGTTGCACCCTGGATTTCAACAGTGACGTGGGTGCTCATTGGTTCAATTCTTTCAACCTGCTATTGATAAACACCCAGCTTCTCTCATTGCTAACTATGTGGCTTGGTTTAGGGCTGGCATTATAATTACTAACATATTTTAAGCTCTCTTCCCCCCAACACAAACTGTTGTCCAGACTTCTGCAGATGTTCAGTTTCCTCCTGTTCATATTCTTACGTTCTATATCCAACAATTATATCAGCATTTACCAGCATGTGGTAAAGTTTACTATTTTTAAGTGAGATTTTTCTAATGCCTTCTAATAGTTTCCAATTGGATTACTGCAAGCAGGTGGTAATGTCTAATTGTTTAATAACAAAACAAAGTACCCTATATACAAAATTAGAAGTGGTTGTGAGAAATGCTTCCTAAAATGTTTAGTGTTATATGTACAGGAAGAGTTTTTAGGTATGCAAAGGTATTCAGTCATCAAAGCCTTAAAGTGCTGTCAGAAATGGTACTGTTTAAATTCTGGCTTGCCTTTACTGTTGGAACAACAACTAAATTTTAAGATCTTCCTCCAGTAGTAGGTATCAGTTGCTGTGAAAAGTACATGTCAATGAATCCAGATCTACATCAACTAGAACCCTGTTTTATTATTATCCGAAGATCATTTGAAAACTTGGCAGTTCTTCTAATCTATTTGCCCATCGTGGGATCTTCACTTGTTATTAACGTATCATTGCTAGTGAATGTAGACATCATAGATATTATTAAGGTAATATTTTAATAACCCTCATTTTTCAACCAATTTGTACTCCTGGAATAAATTCGAACCACAGGAAAACCACAAGATTTTTAGAGCATTTCAGCAGAAGCAAGGCAAAGCCTGTAAAGCATGCCTCAGAAAGAAAGAATGAAAGAAAAAAGAGAGGTGGGAAACACACCTGTAATTGGGAGATCAATTTCTGCCTGACTGCAGATGTCAACTAGGGGTCCCTCGTGAGCTGAGCTTTGCGTTGTAGCTCTTTCAAGTTCCGCAACAGGGTATGAAAAGCAAAGAATTTGTTCCCAGATGGATACTGTGCTTTTTTAATTCACTTGTGCCCTTCAGTCTTGTTTAGGCCTTGCAGGGCAACAGTCTGGTTTCAAAGTGGATTTTTATTCCTTGCTGGTGTTTATATTGATAGATTTATTGTCTAATTCTGCTTATTAGTGTCATGGTGCTTAGCAGTTCATTTTTTTAAAATATTAAACTGAATTATTTCAGATATTCCCAAACAAATCACATCACAAACTGAACTGTACCCCAGGCATTTTTTGCTGGAAGTTATTAAAAAGCAATGGAGCCTAGAAGCTTCTGCAATGTTTTGGTGAACAAAACAGTTTTGAAATGTGGAGGGTAAATAAAATCTCTCTACTAAGAGGAATGATCCAGTAGACCACGGGTGTCAAACTCGCATCGTCACTTGACGTATTGTGACTTTTTTCCACTTTGCTAAACCGGGGGTGGGCATGGCCGTTGCATGATGCATCTGAACCATGGCCCACGAGTTTGACACCCCTGCAGTAGACCATAGCTTTTGTATACAGATGGCATCCTTTATTTTGAGCTTGATTTGTGCTCTGGCCTAATAGATATCAGTCATCTACCATTCTGCTACAAGTGTGTTTATTACTCTTTTTTCTGAGATAATCTTCCTTAGGGAAAGATGAGTTTTTCTCAGATGTTCTGTTGAACTTGGCTCCATAAAAAATAGATAGTTTCTCAGATGTGCTTAATCAGCTGGAATTGTTTTGATTCCTAGCCATCTTAGCTAGTGATTAGAAATTCTGGAAGTTGTTTAAAGTTGTAAGAGGTACTTTAAAGCACCTTTTAAGGACACCAATTAGGGGAAAGCTATTTTAAGATGCAAACTTTGTGAGTTCTTTTTGTTGGCATGCATAGACTACATTTTACCAGGTTGGTTTATGAGCTTCTGCCACTAGATACATACAGTCTTGGTTTAATGATGCTAATTGAGAATGGAAACTCAGTATTTAAGCATAAAACAAGAAATCATATTAACCTGTCCAGATTGCAACAACACTTCCGGAAGTCCCAATTGTCATCATTAAAAGAGGCCTGTGCAGGTTGGTAAGTGAGGATGTCACGTGACCATGACTTCTGACTTCCTGCTGGCTTCTCCATTGACTTTGCGTGTGGGAAGCCTGCAGGAAAGGTCAAAAATCACAATAATCTGATTGCAGGGAAGCCATGATAGCTGTACGTATGAGGTCCAGTTACAACTACTAAGCGTTTGGCAGCATTGCAAGTTGCTGAATGAGTGGTTGTTGCTGTGAATTAGAAGATTGCTGCTAAGGTTGAAAGGTTTTGGAAAGATATTCAGAAATATAGTTCTTAAGAATGAAATCTTCTACATTAAAATACTGCATACTAGGCTTATCTCTATCACAATTTTTTATACTCCACATTCAGGCTTGAAATATTTTGTATTGCAATGAGATTTTAAGTAAGGAGCCACATTCTTACAGACCTGACTGGTTTCCTTTTCAGTACTACTTGGCATCCCAAAGGATGCCTTTTCTTTCTTGTGGAGAAAAATTCTGCCTGTTCCTCAGCTCGAAGGCAAAATTATTTTACCTGCTCTATGGGAGTATTTCTGTCACCGAAAATGCATAATGAATTCTATTGTGATTGCTGTTTTAAAAACTTTGCCCTAATGAGTTCTACAGTAGCAGATCTACTGGGAGACCTAAAGCAATCTCTTTCATGATGTATTGTCTCAATTCTTTTTTAAAAGCCTCATTCTGGTGCAAGAGGCAGATGGAAATGCACACATATCGTAAAGCTTGGTGCATTTGAAGTCAACTGGAATTTTACTGCATTTGCCACCTATAGATACCAAATACCAAATGCTGTTATTTCAAGCATCTTTTTTTCTTCCAGGCATATTGTGCTATGCCAGTCCGCCAGATGTCAAGTACCAGAATAAAACATTTAGAAAGATTACCTTCCTTTTTTTATATTTTAAAAAAGAATGAAGCCTGTCGACACTATAAATAGCTTGCTTTTGCCTTGTATAAAGTTTTTCAAATGGACTACCTCAAAGAGAGTCATTTCAGAGAATATATTATTGCTTCTTGGTTCTGTTTATATCTTCTAGGTGCTAAGGAGGTGACTTTGGAACTGCTTTTACGTTGTGAGATCATTCTGTCCTGCATGGCTAGCATCAAAATTCTTCTTGCAATATTTCAGCCAACATAGTTAAATAGCGATTCAAATGCCTCCTAGCCCTATGTTGGTAAGTACGAATTTCCAAAACAGTGGAATGAAAATTCTTAAAACATTTTGAATTTTATGTTTTCTTGCTGACTTAGCCAGGTGATTACATATTGCAATTGAGGAATTCAAGCCAACCTGTTAAATTAGGGTAATAGGCTAATCGGAAAAGCATTATAAAGTATTCTTTATGACTATTGCTGTCAGTAAAGGTAGTTCTTGCCTTAAAAGAGTTCATTTAATGACCGTTCGAAGTTACAACAGCACCGAAAAAGGTTATTTATAACTCTTTTTCACACTTATGAGTAATCACGTGACCATGGAGTGCGATTGTTGGAACTTTGAATCTGGGTCGTAATATCTTTTGGGGAGTCTGTTGGAACTTCAAGCGGTTGCTAAATGACTGGTCATAAGACAAGGACTACCTGCACTCTATAAATTTGAGCTGCCTGCTGCTGTTGCATCATTTGACTTACAGCATTTGCAGATTTTTAACAGTTGTAAAAACTTTAAAAAAAACAACTAGAAAGGAAGCAGCAAAACTGTTAAAGAAGCCTAAATATGCCACATTCAATGTTTGGAAAGTGCAATGTGTATTTTTCATTTGGCAGATTGCGTCAATCAGTGTCCAAGAGTGGCTAGTAAACCTGGAAAACAATTTCCAAGTTCCCTTCCAAATCCAGCCTTGAAGATGAGGACCAGGGTTGTATTTTCCCTGCTGCTTTCTTTATGTTTGTCTGATCATGGGAATTCCATTTTAAAAGAGAGTGGTGCTGAAATAGCACACATATACCCACTCAGTAATGAAAAGCATTGTGAACAGGCTTGTAAAGGCTCAACAGATGCAGGTCAGTCTACCAATATTCATCTTAAATGTTTTTTCTTGGGAGATGCAATGTCCTCCCCACTTTCCATTGTTGTAGTTATGGTTTCTATAAATTTACTTTTACTTTACTTTTATTTGATTTATAGGATAGCTAAATCATTTTACTGCATTAGTGAGATTGGAAACAAGCCATTATTTTCCCAGGGAATGATGATTCTACAAAGGCTCAAACCTAGAGCAGCTTATGTGCATTCCATTAGTTTAAACAGTTGTGTTACATTGCTTAACCAACCTGCTCTCTAACTAGATGTTTCAGACTTCGATAAAAGTTCATATCTTTCTGTCTCCCTTTCACCATATTTACCATGCTTTGGGACCTGCAAAGCCCTTAAAATCAAAATTGACTTTGGGTTCAGAAATCATTCCATCCAATACTATGTAAAGTAAGGACTTCTAGAGTTAAATCAAGCCTGACAGAGATCTAGTTTGTTTTTCCTCCTTCTATAAAGTCTTTGGGAAGAAGATGTTGACCCATTGTTAATTCCATGTCCCCTGCTATAATTCAGCCCAGTAGCCCACAGATAGGCAATTGTCTTCTCACAATCTTATAGCAATTTCTCCAGTCACTCTTCATACTTTTAATTCTGCTTCTGTTCAAGTTCAGTTGCCCATAACCATTTGTTTTTTTCCATGCCAAGATGTGTTTTCTGCAGACAGCTGTTCAATCTAGTTAGTCCAATGTTACCTGTTTCCACCAAGTTTTTCAAGTTTGTGGGTAAAAGATACTAGGAACATTTGCACAGAATAATATTTTGATCATTTTATCCCTGGCTGAAGTACAGAACAGACATATCCTTTTGGCTATATTTTCTGTCTATTTTCCTCTCTTTAGTTAGATACCGGTAATTAGGGGGGAAATTAAATAGCTATTCAATGCCAAATTCCTTGCATTGTTTAACATGGAAGGCTTACTGAAATGTTTTAACTAATATTGCAGTGGACATTTTCCTGAATAGCATTTGCTCATAAATAAAGTATATAGAATCTTAATCATAAGGAAGATGTTTAGTAGATAAATACAGTGTGATATAAAATATTTCTGAGAGCTCCATTTTAATTCCAGTTCCAAGTGATTGCTGAAACAAAAAGGTCACAAAAGATTTGTGGGGAGGAAACAAATGAAAAACTGAAACAGTAATGGATGGTGGTCATTTAACTTTGCTAAAGTATAAATAAATCCTTGTTTCAGGAATTCAGCCTTCCTTACACTGGCCTTACTTTGGGCCTTACATTTTCTGTCATCCCTAATCCTTTTCAGGCTGGCTGAGTAATTGAAACTGTATCTCAAAGCATCTGGGAGGAGCTAAATTGGCTATTTGTTTTTCTATACATTGACTTACTCCAAATGATGTTATTTCTTTACAATTCACCAGATAATCCTTACTGCTGGTCAGTGCTGTATCAGAGCCACTGTGTTCTTCTCCGCTGTCCTCAGCTAAGTGCATGCCAGAATACCAGCAGACAAGATATTAAAGAGTTAATGGGAGGTAATGTGGATTTAGCAGAATATTTTTACTTTTAAAAATAATTTATAACAAGCAAATGACAATTTCACAAGACTCTTATATTTACCATTCATATATTTTTGGAGTTCTCCAGCAGAACACGCCACTCACGTACACATCCCAGGCCAGGTCACCAAGCTGGAAAGATTGGGGACCCCTGCTCTACACCACGCCCACTGTTCTAAGTGTGAGACCATTGAGCTAGGGAAATAACCTTGTAACTGACTGCCCATATGTTTCTAATGGTCAGGACTGCATAGGGTTTTTTGATCTTCAAAAGATTTCCTGCGTTTTAGGAACATCTTTCTGAAGACAACAGTAGTATAGATCTTCTTCTTTTCCCTTTCTGTTTAAGCACATTCCTCCCCATGTTGTTCTTTTAAAATGTCGTTCTCGCAAATATTTAAATGAACTGAATTATGATTTTCACATTATATGTGCTTTAAAGCATGAAGAGCTGAAATAAAAGCAACTGGTGTCCCCAGAATTAGTCCCCATGAAGTATCTAAGATACCCTTTTGTTCCAAACCCTCAGTAAAGGTATTTGAAAAAATACACTAGGGACTACAGAGGCATCGGCTCCAAAGGGACCTCTGGTGTGTTTGAGAAGTGTTTTCCAAACAGAGAGGGCACAACCATATTTGTGGGGAGAACTCCCAAAATACTATCATTATTAAACTCTTATGCCACCCAACTCTCAACAACTCAACACAAGGACTTTTAAAGTTCTATTGCTCTGTGCTGTGCCTAGGGCAAGAATCAGCTGATTGTTCCTATTCATTGTTTGCCTTCAAATTAATGACCCCTTGAATGTTCTGCCAGCCAGATGTGGATACAAACAACAAATTTTAGAATAGCAGCTGCTTGCATACACCTGACTTTTTTTATCAAAACTAT
>JANHFK010007137.1:27108-37875 GCA_036250565.1 Sibynophis collaris
GAAAGAAAGAAAGAAAGAAAGAAAGAAAGAAAGAAAGAAAGAAAGAAAGAAAGAAAGAAAGAAAGAAAGAAAACTTCAGTCCAACAGAATTTATTTTAGATAAATACTTTTATTATTGCTCAGTACAGTTAGGAAGGGCATAGTTTGACTTGTTCATACCTAAAAAATCATACACACACCAAAGGTACCTTTTCAGATACAGACAATAATAAATACTATTTCGCTGAATTAAAATTGAAGATATCAAATGCATTTGGTTGTAGTCTTATATTATGAATGCATAAAGCTTGGAAGGCATGTTTTGCTTCAAAGTAAAGGGTCAAACAAAGCACCCTCCAAAGCTATTTTGCAGAGTGATGTAGCCCTTGCTTATAACAACTGAGAAAAGGGATTGCTTGCTTCAATTTGGCTTATTCCTAAGGCTCTTGAGGCAATGGTATAGCGTATAGACTATAGAAGATAGCTTCATAATGTATGTACTACAGACTTATCTTTGGTGTCTGAGTGCATACGAAGATGTCTTGGTAAAAAAACATTGTTATATCTAGCTATTGTCACTAGTGAGGGTGAGTTGTCACATTACATCAAAATAAATGCCCTTCTGATAGAGTGCTAATAGTAGATCCAGGGTAGTGTAGGTATAAGTATTAAACGGTTTGCCCATTGGAGATACGGAAGAAGAAATCATTTTCTGGAACAGCAGAGAAGTTACAATCTTTGACATGTTAGCATGTCAGCTGATTACCATATAATCTTGCTATTCTCTGTGAAGATTTTACTGCAGCTCAGATCTAAATAGTGACCATTTTTCTTTAATAGTTTCTTTTATCTTTCTCTTTAGGGAATGGAGCTATCCTCAGTAAACTCAAATTGAATCCTTGCCTAGTAAGTATTTTCAACTGATATGGTCAAACAAATTAATGAGCACTGTCACCTATTCTTAAATAATTTCAATTCGCCAATTAAAATTGTCTACGACTGCACACAAGGGCACATAAAAGGAGTCATCAATATCTATCCCACAAATAGATATTGTGGAAATATCCCAATCCTGCTCAGAACCACTGTAATAAATCTTTCCAACCCTGGTTTGCTAAACTGTAATTTTACTGTATTCTGAGTATAGATTGTATTCTCAGCAAAGACTATACAGCTGCAAATTAACACAATGATCAGCACTCCCAAAAAATCTGTTTATGGAAAAATAAACAAACAGCTGCCCATTTTATTAGGAAACCAAGGCAATTTCTTTAATACTAGGATTTCATGGTATATATGTAATATTACAGTATTATAATATATAAAATTATAATATAAAATACAGTATAAAATTATTTTACTTATATATAATAGCAGTATATGTAAAGTTTATATTTTAATTCCCTCCAATCAGTTCATCTGCTTATCTCATTTTCTATAGTCATCTCGTAGCCAGCTAATTTTTTAGCATATTATATCTGGAATGGCTAATGTTCTTCACAGTTATAAGAACATTCCTATTAAATAGTCCAAGTGTCTTCATGTAAAAAAAACTTATATTGACAAATTTGTATTGTATTTTCTAAGATACCTCCTTATGATTAGACAAATGCCCTGAATTGGTCCACTTCTTGGTCACAGCCCCCCTTTCCTCCTTCATTTAACAAAGCAGTTTTACCATATTTACAAAATTTGCTCATATCCAAACATGCATCACAAGCACTGCTACAAAGATGTCTCAGGAAGTTTGTGCATTTATCAAAGTAAGTGAAATACAAAACTACATTTTTCATGATTTGCTATCTTTTGAAGAACTGGAATAGCAAAAAGAAATGATGAACAGCCTGAAACAATGTTACATTAAAAAACTAAATATTTTAAATTAAATTCTAAAAGTTCTCAATGTGGTTAAAAATGCATGTAAACTTCTCACCACAATGAAATGAACAGAAGGCATTCAAGGGCAGAAATATTTTAAGACAATTGTAATTATTACACCAGTCCTTAAACCAAAACAAGAACCTTGATCCATGTCTGTAATACTGTTATTATTATTTATTAAATGTATATGCCACCCATCTCCTCAATAAGGTGACTCTGAGTAGTTTTACAGGTCATAAAAAGATAAATAGAAAAGCAGTTAAAAATTTAAATCTATGTAAATTTAAAATTTAAAACTAGGTAAAAAAAACAGGAACCAAGAGATGAACTTGGTTGAGTTGAGGTCAACTAACCAGCAAAACCTAATTTTAATACACTTCCAGTAGGCTAAAAGGGTGGTAGTAGTTCTCAGCTCCCATGGTAAAGTGGAAAAGGCTTTTCTCCTTGATCCCACCTGCCGAAATTCCTTAGCAGACAAGCCACTTCCACTGGTGCAGGTGGAACACACTAGTCCCATTGGGGTTATATCATCAAGTTCATTAACTGATTTTGTGATTTGCAGATGTTTGCATAAGCAGGACTTTCTAACTGGAGCAAAGGGACTTTCTACGGCAAGCTTCATATTGCTGAGACAACAGAAAGATACTGCAGCTGCTCTTCTGAATCTGGGATTTCCTGATGCACATATCTGCTGAGTTCCTTCAAGTTTTTATGGATCCAGGTGTGTATGTGGAAGGGGTGGATTTACTGGCGTATTGCAATGCATATTAATTGCAGCCTAATAAGGGCATAGACATTTTGTCTCCCAGTAGGACGCATAGTATGCAGGGTTTTTTCTTTGATGTTGGCTTTAACAAACAACTAAATTTAACCCTTTTTAACATAGCTCTCAGCCTGGTACTAATATGCTTCTAACCAGTCAAGCAGGATGTCGAGTTCTCCAAGGGACTTCATTGCAGCAGATATAACATCCATCTGAAAGTTAATTAAGATAAACATTTAGTAAAAGAAAAAGCAACTTGGGGTGGGATAGTAATCTCCCAAAACTATTAAAGTCTTTTTAAATTATTTATTGTTAATTCATTGTAAGTAACAATTTCCATAGGACTTTAAGTTTCATATCTCTAATTACCTGCTCATAGTTGATGATGATCTGTTGATACTTAATTATTGCATCTTCCCCACAATGGCATGTATTTTGATCATGCTAGAAAAATATTTTAACAATCATTAGAGATTTTGTATATATTCCTTTATTCAGTGAATGATATATTCAGCAGTTTGAAAGTGGGCAACCACGAGTAATAAATGAGTACCATTTTGATGGGCAACTTAATGGGGACATGATAGGAGCCCCCAACTGGAGTGCCCCCCCCCTCAGGCAACAGTGTTGTCATTGTTCAATCATTTCCACCCAGAAGCGCTCCTGATATGATTGTAATAGTAGTGAATGTCATCAGGCTACATTATAATGAACATATCACTCTCTCCTCTAGTGGACTTGGGTGCTAAGTGCTAACAAAAAAGGGAGCCAAACTAGTGCAACTGAAGTATTAGCATATTTTGGAGAAGCAGACAA
Source organism: Sibynophis collaris (assembly GCA_036250565.1). Classification (NCBI taxonomy): domain Eukaryota; kingdom Metazoa; phylum Chordata; class Lepidosauria; order Squamata; family Sibynophiidae; genus Sibynophis; species Sibynophis collaris. Next base: position 30,548 of record JANHFK010007137.1, read on the forward strand.
CATTGCAACAAATCTTTGTAAAGTCAAAATCGCTGGAAGCAATCAGCTCAAAGAAACAAATAAACAACAAAGTGAATGTCAAATGTCATTCAGAAAAAAAGTTAGAAAATGAAATGCAGAATATAAAAATGTAGAATGGCCTACTTGGCAAAAGTGGAACTTCAAATGGAATACTCCCATAAGGAGAAATTGTTTCAAATATGATTTATTATGTTCAATTCATGTTCAATCATGATGTTGCCAAACCACAGTGCAAATTTAGTTCCACATATAGCACTGAGACTGCTGATTCTTTGGGATTAGAAATATTTACTTGGCTGCTGATTCTTATTGCTCAGTTTCTATTTTTCAATTTTACATACAGATTCTCACAATGAAGTTCACAAATACATGCATTCTGTAACCCAAATAAAATCACTCTTTTAAGTCTCTCCTTGAATGGAGAAGAAATCAGAAGAAAGTTTATCTTCTATCCCATTCTGCTTGTTTAGAGATGGGCAATCTCCACATCTGACAATGTTATACTTCAGCTTCTTTTCAGCTAAATGGTCAAGCATGACAGGAAGCTGTAGCTCTCCATACAATAAATATTCAAATCTATTATCTTATTTTTAACTGACTTACACATTCTCTGAATTTCTTCTCAGTGCTGAGGAAGGAGTTGGCTATACCACTGACTTTCCGATTGATGAGAAGGCTTTCTGTCTCACAGTGTCTGAAGACTTTGTCCAGATAAAATCTTAAGATGAGGTGAATAAGACAACATCTATCTACAGACTTGAGAAAAGAAGTTTGGATTTATTGAGTCACTGTAACAGAAAGTTACACTGTAATCTAGAATCTTGTAGATTAAATCAGGCCAGTATGAGTAATTAATTAATTAGACTGTTCATCTTTTATGAAAAGCATTTGGAAGCAGTTCAAAACTCATTTCAAGCCTTTTTCAAAAACGGTGCCTCCAGCAGCATGTTATTTGCAGATAACATTCATTAAATCATACTTCTGTGGTCGTTTTCCTGTAGAAAATCATGGCAGTATTTATTCATTCAAATTATTTGGTTAGCCATTTTGTGAATTTGAAAGGACAGAAGAGAGGAATCATTGATTGCCCTGTAGAATTCACTTTTTCTCCCCATGAAAAATCTGCTCTGAAGTTGCAGTACTCTCTCTAGGATTACCTCAGAATAATTCTCCATGAGATTTCCTTATAAGTACGTAGATATGTATGGAATTGCATGCTATAAATAGTCATAATCTATTATACTTGCATGCTATCATGTAATCCTAGGAGTTCCCACATAGGGAAAAGCTGCCTGATCATAAAGAAATGTCCATTGAAGTTTAATTGAAGTCCATTAAAACTGATGGGCAAGTCACTAGGCAGGGTAAAATTATGAAGATAAAAATGCTCAAAATTTCTCCCAGGGTTTTGTTAAATTTACAACCAAAAAATCAGAGCAGCATACACAATATATGAGTAATTCTACTTCTCAATAATATCAGTGAAGACAGAAACTGAAGGCACCAGGTCCAATGACCCAGATATAGATTTGAACTTTGGTGACTCAGGACATAGTATAATATTTTAATTTATATTTTAATTCATACTATACTTCCTCAGCCACAGAATCTAGGGAATTTGAGAACCTCTGGACTTTAATTTAATTATTAAAAGGAATTTCTATTTTCCTTTCCATCTACTAAAAACAATATCTGCTAACTTATAAGTATTTTAAAACAACCTAATTGTTACGTTAGTTTAAAACAAACTAATGATACTACTAATATTTACATAAATAAAAGAGATTAGAGACCAAAATAGCAAATAAAGTAAAAAGAAATGTACAATATAGAATTTTCCTCTTCAGGTGATAATTTAAATACAACTTGGCACCAAACTACCGAAAGCTTTCACTAAGCAGTGGGAAACACTGAAGAAAATGAGTTAAAATAAATTTTCCTAGGCTTAGAATTCCAGGCCCTAGGAACTAAAGAAGGGCCTGTTGCCTCATCCTACTCATGGGATACTATATGAATTACAATTTCTATAGTAATACTATACTTCCTTATCACAATTTCTTGGTGTAATTATGAGCTAAGAGTTTCCTTTCCAGATTTTGCAAACTGTTGCTAAGCAAATGTATTTCTGTTTTTCTCATCTTAATTATTGGAATGTTTCTATCAGTACTACGATAGGCTAGAACTTGCTGTGTGTGGCAATTCTTCTCTACAGACAGTACATTTCCTACCCAACATTTTCATGGCAAAGTAATCCAATTGTTACTGGAATAGAAAAAGGCTGAGCAAACTGCAGCATGATGATTCTATTCTTAGAATTATCCATGAGTTGGATTGTATTTTGCAGCACAATACCCGGTGAAATAAATAGTAAAATAAACAAAGGCATACATAATATACAATTGGAATACGATCATCTGTGTAGGCCTCAGCCCAAAGAGATACTTCATAACCACTGAATACTTCTTAACCACTTTGTTTAATTCAAAAATCTGTTGATTTAATGAAAAGTAATATCTTACTATAAAGGAAAATACAACCCAAACGTACAAAGATTAGCACTTACTTGGAAATCATGCAAAGAATATGGCTGTAACAAAATGCTTGTAGTTCTGATGGGATCTCTGCCTTGCTAAATAGGAAAGAGATAATACTGAATCTGAATATACATTTTTAGCTGCTGAAATCATTACAGCATGAAAGATTTACATATTTACCATGAATAAAACCATTTAATTCCATGGGTAAACTATAAATTTTGTAAAAAATTAATTTCTTAAAGTTTGGATGTTTGAATAAGAGCATCCAAGTATAACTTGGATCCAAAGTCCTTTTCTTTGCATCTCCATATCATAAAGAGGATTAGTATCCTATCTTAGGGTGCATGATAGCCCAATGGTTAAGATGCTGGGCTTGTCCGCTGGAAAGCTGACAGCCTGGGTTTGAAACCCAAGTGGCACAAAACGGGGTGAGTTCCCATTGCTTGTTCCAGTTCCTACCCTAGGTTCAATAATATGCAAATACAAGTAGATAAATAGGTAGCCACTTCAGTGGGAAGGTAACAGCATTTTGTGCACCTTGGCATATAGTCATGCTGGCCAGATGACCACAGAACTGTTTTTGAACAAAGCTGGCTCTCTTAGCTAAGAAATCGAAATGAGCACCACTCTCTGGTGTCAAAGCCAACCGGATAAGGAAAACCTTTACCTTTATCCTGTGAAAATGGTTTCATCAGACTTCTATTTATTTTTCACTTTGAGAGATTCACTATATTCAAGCTATTTGTCCAATTACATGCATGACTTTTAGGAAATACTTTCAGAATCCTACCTATAAGAAATTGCTGTTGCTCTTACTGCTTTTATTCAAAGAAAGCTATGTACTGAACACAAACAAGTCTTGTAAATTAACTCTTCTAGATTAATTTCTAAGCTTCTTTTCCATTTGTTTTCCAGAAAGGGTTCTGGAAGCAGACAGCAATACTTACAATAAAGGTTTTGACAGTAGCAAAGCTATTGCGAATTTCATTAATATTCATTGAAATACTGCAAGGCCCAAACTGGAAAATCTTGTCCCCAGTCACTGATGCCAAATATAAGAACCATTTGGTGAACAAAAGAAAGAAAGATGGGCCGAAGATTTTCATATTTTTAGAAAATGAAACAGTTGATGCCCACAATCCTGTTGAAAAATAGTGCAAATTAAAATGAATGTTTAATATTACTTTATTACAATTTTTATGGTTATTAATTGTTTCTTATAAATCCAGAGTACTAGTGGTATTAGGATTTTTTGCAGCAATTATAACTTATATAAACAGTTTGTTTTTCAATGTATGTATCTGAATGGAATATTTACCCAACAAGGGGCGTGGGAGTAAGAAGTGGAGACAGATTGAACAAATGAAAATCCTTCTGCTTTACCTAGCATTTGTATCATATCATATTGATAAGATTTAACAATACTAGACCAAATTGCACTCATGCCTACCCACACCAGTGCTTATATCTTTTTTTCCTAACATTCTATTTTCTAAAGTAGAATAGTTTAATCCATATATTTAGGACCATTTACATGGTCAGGTAAATTGCTATATTTTACAGCCAGGTCATGTGTTAATATAATATAAGTAATAATTATTTAGCTGATATAGCTGCAGACTTTATATCTCTCACACATGGTTTATTCCCTGCTTATTTATTTTATTCATCAGAATTACAATTTTGATTCCCAGAAAATAAATATTGCATAGAATGTGATAGACAGTTCCTGAATCAGTGAAGAGGCAAGTGGTGTAAGTATTAAGATACACATATAAGGATCATTAGCTTGACTAATCATCTTTTTAACAAGTTAACTTTTAAGATCCTGGATTTTTTTAAAAAAATGAGATCAGGGCAGGAAATTCACTGATTTGTGAGTTCCAGCAGCATGATAGAAGCAATAGTAGGCAATTTTTTTCTGAACATATATAGGATACATATAGGGTAACAATGAAGCTATCAGGGAAAGCAGTTAGTTCACTCATCCATTCTTTGCAGATTATGAGGATATGTGTTCATGAAAAAAAATGCCTACCACGGCTTCTGTCATGCTGCTGGAAGTCACAAATCAGTGAATTTCCTCCCCTGAACTCAGTTGTTTTTTTTATCCAGGATCTTAAAAATTAACTTGTTAAAAAGATATACAGTACATGGTTAATCAAGCTCATGATCCTTATATGTGTATCTTAATATAGGATAGTGTAGGGTAACTGTAGCAAAGAATTTCTGTCTATGGAAATACTGCATGCAGTTTTCAAAAACTTTGGATGACTTTTCTCATTCTTTCATGTTATAAGAATCTAGTCAGTTAAAGCTAATATTTTACATATTTGGGTACAAAGGCAATTGTTTTCAGTTTTACGTACTCTCAGACAATTAAGATTCTTGAGTTCATATGGTTTCAGAATATTATTTTTAAATAACTGTCACTCATGAAATTAAATAAAAAGCCATGCCTATGGGGATATAAGTCTTGTTTATGAATATTGTAAAACAGAGGAAACCGGTTTCCTGGGGCTGCCCCTAGTACTGAGAATGAACCTATCTAGCTCTGCCAATAAATATCCATATGCATTAATGTGATCATCTGAAACAAAGTATGGTGTGCATAAGAATTGCTTACATATTAGGCCACTTCTACTACAGATGACCAAGCTAATACAGCATCCTAACACAGAGGCAAAGCTAGGAATACAACTTCAAATAATTCAATTTAATTCATCTACAGTGAGGATTATTATTTTTAATCTTTCAATATAACACAAAACTATAATCTCATATTATTGCAAACTAAAATATCACTTTAATTTCAGTTAGCTCAACTCACCATCCTGGAAAACGGATTTTGTCTTTTAAGAATAAAAAACAGAAGCCCAACCACTACTACTTTTATCTTTGAGTACACGCTGAGCATTTAATTGAAGGATTTGTTGCTGGTACTGATAATTCTTTCAAGCAAGATCACTTAGATACAAGATATTCATATAAGCATTAAGCTGTACAGCAATTACAAAACAATAAGCCAAAGGCATAGTTACGCATTTAAAATAATCTTACCTTATGGTCTGATGTGTAGGCACTTGCCTCTTGATGTGGAGTTGAATCTGAAAATGTCTGAACATTTTATGGAGGTGAGGAGCGGAAATCAGCCTTTGAAGTTTTTTCTATCTGTCTTTTTCTCAGTATTCCAAGTTTTCCTGCATTTGGAAGGGGGAGTTGGGAGTTTCCTTGTCATGACTCCATCCAAGGTGAAAGGTTGAACTTCAGACACAGTCCATAGTTTGGACTCCTATACAGGATATATGGAGAGTCAATTCCAGTGTCCTACACTTATCATTGGCTTCTTCATACCATAGGAACAAAATTACTACACTTTTTCAACTGTTGGTCCAAATTTTCAATTTTGGTGACGGGTAACAAAATTAGAAGATGCTGTTTGCCTAACATTTTCTAAATAGAAGAACATTTCTCCAATAGCATTTTAATAGGGCAGCAGTGGCACAGTTTCACTCAAGGTTTATTTTGCTCCATTGAACTGCAATAGAGAGTACGGTATCATTAAATTGTAGGGCTGCACAGTGTTCTAATCTTCTCATGGTGCTGGGGAAGCATGCAGGATCAATATTCGAAAAAAAACTGCATCTTTTCCCAGGATCACATAGCAGTCTTAATCATCTTTAATACAACTCATATGACATTTCAATCCAAGTGAACTTGGTCCACATTGGTGTCTTCTACACATGCTGAGTGAGGACAACAGCTTGACAAAGGCTGCCATGTATGCTGACAATTCTTCCCATTGTTAGCTATTGCCCTCTGAAACCTGTAGTGCTCAAAGTTACAAAGCAATAATTAACACTGCATGGTCTTCTTGTTTAGCAATCCCATGCTAGGCCAGCTCTACCTAAATAAATAAAGCCTACTCGTCGAATCCCAGGACTCTCCCAATCTTTGTCTCTACTCATGGTTTTTCTATAATTTAATAGAAATATAATAGAAGTTCTCCTCTCACTGTACTTTTCTCCTTATGTGGAGAAATAGAACCAAGAAAGTTAAAATCATTCTATAATTCACTTTAATTTATAAGAGAGTATTAACTGAATTCCCATTCACTCGCATGTCTCTTTTCAGAGAAATTTTGCAAAACTGATCACAGATCAGGGAAGCTGCATCATAATCACATTACAAATAACAATAGAATTGGAAAAATTATTTTTCCATATCATGAGACATACAGTAAAGGAGAAGGAAGTATTCATACGGAATTTGTTACAGTAAGTCTCAATTACTGATTGAACCTGACTACTAATTAGAGGGTTTTTGTCTGTATGTCCCTTTGCGTCAGTCTTGACACCTGGTGGTTGCCTGGACAAGTCCTGCAGTTCCTTGCCAACATTGCCATTGCCTGCTTCTTAGGATTGAGAGGGGAAGACTGGCCCAAAGTTACCTAGCTGGTTTCATGCCTAAGGCAGCATTAGACCTCACAGTCTTGTATGTCTAGTTTAGTGCCTTTCATCACTACACCAAACTGGCTTCTAAAAGAATTTATAGCATATTTTTAGGCATTTGGTTTATCTTAAAGTCTCCTTTATACATTATACCAGTGGTCAGCAAAGTGCAGCTCGCGAGCCACATGTGGCTCTTTGGGCCCTCTGCTGTGGCTCCCTGTCCCATCACTGCCTGGCCCCACCCTTCGCCCTCCCCTCTCTGGCCTGAGAAGGGTGATGGGGGAGATGGAGAAGTGGCCGGGGCCGATTCTCCGTCGCC
>JANHFK010007143.1:7195-22597 GCA_036250565.1 Sibynophis collaris
TATGTATGTTTTTTATCGGACTGTGCACCGCCCTGAGTCCCAACAGGGAGAAGGGCGGTATATAAATAAAATTTTATGATTATTATTATTATTATTATTTCCCTTTGTGGTCAAAGGGAAAGTAGTTTAATAGCAGCTGCCGAGGGTTTTGGAGAAGATAGATTATTTGTATCCATTCCAGACAGATCTTGGGCCAAGATACAATATTGAAATAGCATTAGTCATGCTTTTAATTACCTTTGATGGAGCTGGGATGGAGATGATGCATCCACCATTGTGTTCATTGATCTCAATATTTTCCAATACCATCAACTATGATATCCTTGTGAACTTAATGCAGAGCTCAGGAGTTGCGGATATTATGCTACAGTCTTTGGCCTTCTTCTCCTGATTGGTTCTGATCAATGTCGCTAAGGATGGAGAAGAGGTAAAACCTACAGCCTTCCATAGGGGTATCTCAGGACTAGACTCTCTCACTCCTCTTGTTTAACAACTACATCAAACTACTAGGTGAGATGTCTCAATTTGGGGGTCAATACTCAATTGTATAAAATTTCAGACTGTGCACTTGAGTCTGCCAATGCACTAATGTGATGTCCAAAGGCTATTTGGATTAGGATGGAGAAAAACAGAACCAGGCTGAAACCGGGGATTGGAAGGGATTGCACTTCCCTATTTGAGACTAGTATATAATTTAGGGGTCTTCCTGAATCTGCAATTACTGTACTTCTTGAAGAGTAAGTTGCAGCTTGGCTAGGAAGGCTTTTGCACAGGCCCACCTCATATGCAGTTGTGCCTTTTCTGCAACTGGGAGGTTCTTCAGATGGTCATTCATACTCTAGTCACCTCATGGCTGGACTATTGCAATGTGATCCATATGGGGCTATCCTTGAAGATCAACCGGGAGCTACAGCAGGGTCCAAAAGCAGAGGTGCAGATAGTAATGGATGTTTCCTGCTACAGCACAATTGGGCACATTCTAGGATTTGTTTGTTTTTTGATTAAATGCTGTGGGACAGAGGACGTATACCTTCTCTGTTGCTGCTGCCACCCTCTGGAATAGCAATCCCCTTAGAGATATATATGGTTCTCATTCTTTAAATGTTTTGTAGGTCTGTGAAGATTTGAATCTGTTGCCAGGCCTGGGGTTAAAGTACTTGTGAAGACACTGGTGATTTTTGGTTATTTGTATGGCTAGGTTTGGGTGATAATGTTTTTATATTATGTACAATATTCTTTTAAAATTATAAGATGCCCAGAGTCTTTTGGAGTTGGATAGCCTTGAAATCGAATGAATGAATGAATGAATGAATGAATGAATGAATGAATGAATGAATGAATGAATGAATGAATGAATGAAAAGGGAATAAGCTCTGCTTTAACCTAAAGAGCCCAGAGTACTAGAATTCAAATATACATGTGCCACTGCTAAACCGGGAAATACTAAGGAGCACCTTTTAGGAAAAAACATACCAAAAAGATAAAGATGAAAATTGGGAATGTGCAGCACTTTAGATGAAATACCAGAAATGTGCTTCCAGAGGCTCTGGCATGTATGTTGCATCTATTGACAACACTTTAAAGAAGCCACTTATATATAAATAGAACATTATGAAGTAGAAAATTACTAACATTTGTTTTCAGAGAGGAAAGTAAATGAAATAAATTTTAAAAAGAAATTAAAAGTTACCGGTAAATACAATTTGAGTTTAGTTTAGAATTGCTTTCTATATTTTTTGAGTTTTCTCAAATATACAATAATAAGTGCTTTTTTGGAGTATGTGCTGCAGTTTGGAAAGATGCTACCAAATCTAAGTGGTTACCAGCATGGTTAACGAGCCTTATCGTGGAAGTTATAACTGAAAAGAAAGTTTTCTCAGCAAAGGATGACAATAAAAAGGAAGCACACCTGCACAAAAGAAATATAAGCATTTAGAACAAGTCTTGCTAAAGAGCTTTTGCAAAGATAAATCCTATTCTCACTAACCTTTAAGAGTTCTTTGTCAGTGTCAACAAGCATGTAGATAGGGGTGATCCAGAAGATATAGCTTACTTGAACTTTCAATAGGCTTTGACAAAACCCCTCACCAAAGACTCTTGAGCAAAGTTAGCAGTCATGTGATAAGAAGAAGCTCTCTTATGGATCGGTAACTGGTTAAAGAACAAAAAGCAGAGAGTAGGAATAAATGGATGTTTCTCTCAATCAGAGATGCAAAGATCAATATTGGGATTAGTGCTGTTGATGTCTTTCATAAATGATCTGGAGTCAGAAGTAAGCACTGAGATGACCAAGTTGGTGATGCTAAGTTATTCAGGGTGATTGGAATAAAAAAAAGGAACAATAATGAATTCCAAATGGGCATATTCAAACAGATAGAACAGGTATTAACAAAATGAGTCAGGATAATGCATATAGGGACAAAATATTCTACCTTCACCTACAGGCTGATGGGATCGGGGATGAAAATAGAATTGTGGAGTTGTCGTGGAAAGCTTAATGAGAATACTAGTCCATCTCTATTATTATGATGAAGCCCAATATCTTGATGTGAATTTTAGGAAGGAAACTGAAAATAAAACTGCCAATATTGTAATGCCTTGTGATTCCATGATATTTTGTGCCTTTTCATTCAGAAAATACACTACAGTGGGGTGGATATGATAAGAGATGTATAAAATTACCCATTATATGGATGAAACAGAATTAGTATTCTCCCCCCTCCCCCCTCTGATAACTAGACTCATCAATGAAGCTGAGTGGTGGAAGAGATATAAAAAGGGAGCATTTATTTAATTAGCACATAGTTACATTTTAAAAAAATACTGTTATTTAAAAAAAATACTGTTCTTATGACCACCAACTATGATCTTATCAAATGGGACTAGACTATAAATCATTAACAGACTTGATGACTATATATTAAAAGCATTATGTCTCTGAATACCACTTGCATAGGCACACGAGAGTCACTGCAGTATACTGATTAAGATAGGAATATACTATATTCTGATTACAGTCAACCTTCTGCCATGGAAACTCACTGGAAGACTTTAGGTGAGTCATTCTCAGGTTACCCTTCCTGATAGGGTGGTTGTTATGAGTATAAAATGAAGGAATAATCCCAATTAAGATACCTTGAACTGCTGGAGAAAAGGCAAGATATAGAGTTTATATCTAGGTCATCATCAATAACAACAACATCATCATGAAGTTTCTTGGTATTGTTGCCCAAGATATCAAATTTAACAAATCTTTCATTTTTATACTTTCTTATGTTTGTAATAAAATGCACTCTCATGTCATTTGCTTTCCCAGATGTACAAGGCTCAGCTTTAAGTGAATAAGCTATAATATCAGAATCACTAGATTATTCTCTGGGAAACATTTGTACAATTGGAAGACGAAGGACGATTTATTTAGGCATTTAGAGCCATCTGATAGAAGGTGTGTTTCTGTTTAGATTCCAGGGTTCATCTCAAAAAGACAGAAGTAATTCTCAATTGACTTATAGTTTGTTTGTTTAAAAAAAATATATTTTATAGTTTAGAATATTCTTTTTATTCCAAATTATTTGCATTAGTTATATTAGTATCAAAGTATCAAACTACAGAGGCTGCTCCAGGTAGTCATCAGAAGTCAACACTTACTTCAAAAAAAAAGTGCAGTATATAAATACAAGAATAAATGGAGAATTTTAAGAAATATAAACACTGATTTGCTTTTTTCTAATTACTAAATGTACTCATACCATCTGGGTTTTTTTAAGCAATATTATGAAAGGCCAAAAATTGGGAGTTCTCTGAAATAATGTTCTGCAAATTCAGATCTGTAAAACAATTGTCAACATTTGATAAACTGATGAAACAATAGAGAATACATTTGGCTGCTATGTTTGGATAATGTGGTTAAGATTGAATGTTAGGAATTGTAGAGAGCTGACACTAACTGTGGCTTTAAAGGTCAATGCTAACCTTTATTCTCATGACTTTTTCCTCAACCTCTCTAAAAACATCTCGATCACCAGCAAATTCTTTCAATATATTGTGTCCTGTCTAGTTTATTCTGTTTATGCAAAATATAAGTCAGTAGTAGACATTCCTCCCTAAAATGGATTACTGACTGTAGCTACAGCATCTCATTTTAGCTTTTCTTTTCACCAAAAGCATTTTAAATTACGATAAATTCACACACCATTTATCTTTTATATATAATATTCTCAAACTCTGTCTGGGGCTGTTTATGTGATTTTCAGAAATTGAATCACAGATTCCAACATCATAGCCTACCACAATATTTATAACGAATCTGAAAACACGTTTGGCTCTTTGTCAAGGAGAAGAATAAGTAGAAATATTATCAAATATTATCATATATTTCTGGCCTTCAGTTTACATTCGTGCTTATCTGTGCTACAACTGCCTTTTTGCTTCCCAAAGCCTTAATAGAGACAATATATTCTGAACACCTGTATCACTGAAAGCGAAGAACGTAAATGTCTCTCTGCAGAAAGACAAATCCACTTTGGAAACTGCTCTTACCTGGAAAGCCAATCTAAAAGTGATGTTGTCAACCAACCAAGAAAAAGAGACTGACAACACTATGAAAGAGCTTGCCAATTGGGACAGAAATAATTGGACAAGAAGCCTTTTGCTTCTTCAAGGAACAGCATGAAATGCAACTTCAAAGAATCATTGTTGAGCAACCATTGTCAGAAAAGAGGATTTATGGATAACAGACCTAGCTGTCAAATACATTTGAGCTTGTTAAATACCATCTCTCTAAAACATCAAGCGTTTTATAATAGAATTTCCAAATGATGCATCACTGATTTCTGTTTTTAATGTCAATAGTAGACAAAGCATAACTAGTTCTTTGGCTTCTGTTAATTAATAACATTTTTGCTCACATATTTGTAAGGGGCCAAGGTTCGGAAGTTAATAAACAAGAATGGAAAAGCTTATGAGCAACCCTGAAACATTTTATTCATTTCTTAGAGGTTCTAGTACTTCTAAGAACATTATTCTAGCTAATTCTTATACCCAATATAGAGATGAGGTTTATTAGTTTTACAGCATGTATACCTGGAAAATCAAATACTTTTAAAAGAGACACATTATTGTGGAAGGAGTCTTTAAATGGTATACTCTTTCCAAAAGTGGATCAAAGATGACCCTGTATTCAGAATAAAGTGTAAATAAATCTAATCAGTTTTCTCATGACTCTAATTTAATTTATATTTAGAAACAATGTATCCCAGAGTTGGAAAATACATCTTTTTTAATTAAATAGACATAGGTCTTAATGTAAGATTAATATTTTGTTTGTTTGCTTGCTTCTTCTTTTTTTTAAGGAATAAGATGGTTAATACTGGTGGTCAATTAACCATATTATTTGTGTGGCAGGTCGACAGTTTTTTACTTAGTAGGCAGGGACTGTTGAGAGAGTAAAAAGAGGTGTTCAGGTGTTTTAGTATGAAAACCTAGTTCATAGTCTTGCATAGACACATAAGGCAAGGCTGCCATAAAAGGGTTTTGGAGGCTATAAATGTTAATCAAGCTAGGAGAAACAAGGAGAGGAAATTTTTAAGGATCTACCTTCTCTTCATAAACATAATGGCAATAAAACTAATATATGTCAAAGGATTTTATAGGCAAGCTGAATTTCAAGCTCTGGAAATAAGTTACATACAGATTTCCTTAGTATCTGCAGAGTTCAAATTTAGACTAAGGAAGGTACAGTCTCTTGATTTATATATCTAAAATGCACCTGATTGTGTAAACATTAGCAATTTTGTCAACAAAATCAAATTCAAAAACACTTAAATTTTCCACTGGAATTTAAATGCCTTTTGTATAATTGAACGTAACTTTAGAAGCATATTAAGAATGGAAAAATCACCTAGCTTGACGGACACACGTAAAGCACTTAAGTGTTTGAAATATATTTTAGCTCCTTTTATTGTTCTTTTTAATAAGTTCTCATTGGGAAAGTAATCTCAGAGGTTTAGCAATTATTTCAATTAATAATATTTCTTAAGGCCATGAGAGAATTGAGTTCCCATTCTCCTATCAAGCTACAGAATTATAGAATCAGGATATCAACATTCTGTCTTGTACGATTAATTATACTTAATAATTCTATTGTTACTGAATAGGTCTGAACAGATTTTCATGCTTGTAAAACACATAGCAGACTTTATTAAATGAACTTTTACAAATCTGGCCTCCCTTTGATTTTAAACATTCATAAAGCATTTGCTAGTCTAGTCTAGAAAGGAGGTCCACAGTCCCAGGAAGACTGTGCTTTGATGGCGCTTTTACTTGTACCTTAAAGAATTGATGTGAAAATAGACAGGTCACACCTGGGTGTACACTAATTCAGAAAGAACTGTTCTTAAAAAATACAGATTGTGCTATTTCCCTTGCCATATCTGTTTTACCACCGTTGTGACAACAGAGGTGATCTGTTTCCATCCACAGAGCAAGGGGAAGGTGGAAAAGTGTACAAAACAAAGAAAAGTTGTTCACATTAAGCATTTTCTAATTCATGTAAGCTGTATTAGTATGATTTAATACTTTCAAATTCATTCAAAACTACTTTTGAATATAAGAAAAATAAGCCATCTCTTTTCTGCAGAGCCATATCATTTAATCCAAAGCTTAAATTTCTGGCTTTCTCAGAAATACAGCTCAAATAATCTTCATATAAATAACTGGGCATTATATATAAAAGAAGGGAGTCAATTAGTATGTAGGAATTACAATCCACTCTTGAGGCAAGTAAAAAAAAATTAAATGGTAAAGATTAAAGTTATCTTTGCTTGAGAGAATACCTTCGGTTAAAATAATGATTTTACCCTGTTTTGTTTTCTTATTTCTATATTTTCTGGCTCTCTTCTTGGATTGAAGACAGTGAAAATTTCTGTTAGAAAAAAATATTAACAAGGCAAGAAGCTTAGATTTTCAAACTGGCCAAAGTAGAGGAAATGTAAGGAGCTGGGAGGAAAGTGATATTTAACTCTTCAGGTGTTCTGTACTTAATGAACTATATATGAGCTATCTGCTATATACCACCTATGATTAAAAAAAACAACCCTCCCCAAACAAAATCCCTTCTCATCCCTATGAATGTTATACGTCTCCCTCAATTTCGTGTCCTCTACCAGAGGCCTGGGAGTTTGAAGGATTTGTGCAATATCTTAGCTGTTCCTAGCACTGCACTCTTTTGGGCAGAAAGCTTGGGAGCTGTTGGAGCCACTCACTCAGTTTAGGAGTCATAACCTCGAGTAACCCTCCTATCACCGTTGGGTCCATTTTGCCCTTTACTAATCCTTGCTCAAGTTCTGCTATAGTCTCTGTTTAACCTAAGGCCTGTAAAACCACAAGATATCATCCACAGTGTTCCAGTTATGGACCTATCATTTGACAGTGTCTCTGCAACTGAAGTATGCTCTGATTGCCAGACTGAAGTCATTAAACCTGGAATGGAGCACCTAATTCCACACAGTCTTTAGCATCACCTGACTCTTCAACTCTCTCTGGAAAACTTTAGGATTGCTCCTTTTTCTCTATGGTGCATGCATGTATACATACAGATCTTAGCAAGATCAAAGAGAATGTCATATAGAAAGAAAGAACTATACAATCCAGCAGATGTCATTAAAGTTGGGTTCTTTCTTCATTTACTACCAGGTCTGGTCTTTTCTAGGGAAACATAAGAACACAAGAAGAAATAGTTTGGAAGGGAAATCCACAGCTGAAAAGCAGTGACTGAGAATAGCCTTTTCCTCTGTAGATGGAAAAATCAATAATATAATCTCAAGAGAACAGATTTGACCAGTCTCAGAGAAGCAGCTGGTCTTTAAAATTTCAAAGCCAAATACAGTACTAAGAATTATGAGTTATCATAACTGCCAATATGAACTGCAACTACAATGCTGCAAAGCAGATTCAACTCAAGTGTTTCCAGCAAAATGTTTCCTATTAGAATGAAAGTTATTACTTTCTTCGTTTTACAAACTATCATTCAGAGCAGCTGCATGAAGAATACTGACCCGTTAGCATTTAAGCTATGAAGATGTTTGCTCAAGTTGGTATTTTACTAGGCCACTGAGACCTGAATTGTAAATATCCAGGTTAACAACAGCTGGCAGCAAAGAGTTATAGAAAATCCTAGCTATTCAATGCTCTCTTGTGATCATCTGAAGTTTCCCTTCATCCTTTCTCCTGCATTTAATGCTCCTTCACTGATTACCTGGTCAATTCCCTAAAGTTCCTTTTCATTAAAAACGAAAATAAGAGATTTGAAAGATAAATTTGAGGACTGCAAGTAACAGACATAGCTCCTAAACCACTTGTCTGCCACCAGCTCATGATCATAGCAGATTTACAGCTTGTCCTACATTTCTATGGAGTTCTACACACACGTAAAAGATACAGTCAAACAGCAAAAACTTGATTCAAGAATACAGCTTGAGAAGCAATGTAGCAAAGCTGGCACTTTTGAGACAATGTAATATGAAATCAGCAGTAATCTGATTTCTTAGACTATGATAATTCACTTGCTGTGCTAGGTATGTAATTCTCAAAATGCCACACATGGGATATTACTTCAATTGAGACAAGCTTCCTTTTTCCTGTTAATATTATGACTTTTGTAAAACTTAAAACTGCAAACCTTAATGCACTTCTTCCCTGAGCTTCTTTGATGCTATTGTTACATGAATATCGGACTTATTTGTGGTAATTTCATTCACGATTTTCAAATTGGTAATTATTTTTCTTGTTGTCGACCCTGTCTTGGATGTTCAATCCATTTAAAGGAACTGCACAATTTATCTTCTCCAAACAGACAGGTTTTTCCTCATTAATGGACTAACAGCATTGCCTAATTTGACTAATATTTGTTTAGTTTAAAATGGCAGTCTTCAAAAAAATTGCCTCTGAAATTGATTTCAGTGGTTGTATGAATACCTTCCATTCATTTGAGCTTCTTACAAAAGGTCCTTGAACAATGAATAACTTTATCTCTTCAGTAAAGTCTATGGTTTTTAAATGTCATGAATGATACAGAAATACAGTGCATGACAGGGACTTCCTGTACTATGAAAGGCAGAGATCAGAAGGCTTTTGATGGTATTCCCCAATGAACAGCTATGAAATGGAAGGACCTTTCCAAGGCAAAGCTAAAAGAAGAACCTCTAAGTATTTGGCAAGCTTCTTTGTGGGAGGGCTGGACTTGTAAATACATTTTTTGATTCTTATTTCTTAAAAGACACAAAGTTGTATCTGTCAGTACACTACAGGACAGATAACATTTGCCTTCCATTTAAGAGGTACAATTAACTTTGAGAAATTAAGATGTGACTTGAGAGCCATCTCTCCATTTAGCCTTATAATAATATACCATGTGTATTTTGCTTTTCAACTGAAGTGGAAAAACAATGATGAAAGCTTAAGAAGTGTGTTAAGATTGTGTATTTTCCCTTCTCCTAGTCAAGGAAACCCTCATAGCAAAGATAGGATTTCCTTCACTTGCATTCTCAGCAACCAGTTAACCAACTTAATTTGGTTTGTTGCTTCATCTAACTTTCAAATGTTTTACAGAATAAATATTCTGACTATTCCAAGATGAAGATAGATGTTCGGTCAGGGCCTTGGGACAGCATTAAAAGCCTCCTTGTCAAAGGACTATTCTCTGAGATATAAGCAAGAAGCTGATGATGACATGGGGTTTCAAAGCAACAAAAGATTCCTTGTGAACCCCATATCTATGGTTAGATACATTGGTGCATAGACTCTTGATGTGAAAGATTCTGTCTCTCAGGACTCTTAGCTCATTACTGATCGTTTTCTACTACTTCACACTTGTCCCCTCTTACGGTCTTATATCCTGTCAGCCAATCTATTTTTGGACACCTGGAAAATAGTAAACCTATTTTCAGAAAAATACCCAAATGATGGGAATCAAGCATGGAGAATCTCTATGGTTGCAATCTATAATTAGGCAACTAAGAGGTGACTAAACATTAAGCACCCATCCACACTTTATCTCCCATTAATAAGAATGATTGGTAGAGAGGAACAAGAAAGGGAATCCATCACTCACTTTCTGTAACTCGTTCTGCATCAAAACAGTATGGACAGCACTACTCATTGGCCTGATTATTGAGACAGAATAGGATTTGGCAGTAAGGCTGGCACACTTTTCTGCCAATTCAAGGAACAGTGGATAGTATTTTAACACAGTCAAGTGACTATGCCCTCATTTCTTTGTATTTTTTAAAGTACTCCACACTAACTGACCAACACCCAGGCGTTTATACTTTGAATATTGACAAGACATTCATCCTTTGCCTTAAAAACGCAATGGCCAGTTGTTATAGAGTAAGAAATTCTTTTCCTGCCAGCAATAAAAAGCATCAGTTTAATCTGAGAAAGTGTATATCCAACCAATATTATTTTTAGAACATTATCAGCTGAAGTAGAAGATGAAGAAATAGTATAAAGAAATGAAACCCACAAAAATAAAATAGGAAAAAAGCTTTGAGCGGCTTACTTCTGGTGGTCACCAAGGGCTCTTTGTCCAATAGATTTTAACAATGATTCCGGATGGACTGCTACCTTTGGTGATGTTTTGGGACTAGTGTCAGAATCTCCACTTTCCTCATCTCCCATGGCTTTAATATAACTTCCACTTCTCATCCTTCTGCAGGGAATCTCCTCATCTTTACCACCAGCAGGGTAACCTCCCCATTCATCTTGAGGTACCTGGGACAGGTATTACAACAAGCACAAAACAGAAATAAATCTGACATTGCTGTGGGGCCCTTTAAACAATCTGTTACAAATAACAACTAAGTACTTGACATTGCCAAAAGGATAGATTTTACTTCAGCTATTAACTAAGTACAATATTCCAGTGATGTTTGAATACAGAAGATTGTTTACCAAACAACGATATAGTGTAGAGCAGCTATTACTTGCTTTGCACTTTGCGGTGTACCACTGTTTACTTAATATTTATTGAGGAAAGCACAATTAGCCACAAGACATAAACCTCGATTTATAAACAGCAATGACTAGGTTCACCCAACACAAATCAAAATCAAGGATACAGTCAAAGTGAGTGAGGAAAAACTATTCTTCAAGTGTCTTAAAAGAGGATGATTTCAGATCAAATTGATCAAATTAAAGCTGACATAGGCAACAGCTGTAGTTATATATCTATCTTAAAATCATTTGATAACTAGTATTAACTATTTTAAAAGATAACTAAGTATTTGCTAAAGAATGGGGTATGATGTTAGTTCTACACAACAGGCTGAAAAAAGAAGACCAACCTGTGATAGAAACTTCTGAAACACCTGATTGATTTAGCAGAAATCCAGATAAGCCTGATGTATTAGCTCTGGAAATCTAAATTTGTAACCTGGTAAATCAAATGAAAACATTTATATCATTCAAATAATAACACCTCCAAATAAATTGAAGTTTTATAACAGAATATCAAACATTGTTAAATATACCATGGACCTTTATTGCTATATACTTTGTCCATACATATAACTAATGTTTAATTGTTCCAGCTTAGTTTTTGGCTCTGAATTTTGGCAAATCCTTAATCCAATACTTAGTTGTAGTCTCTAACCGGTTCTGGTCTCAGTTAAACACTTGTTCTTGTTTGCTGTTTTCTAATATGCATACCTCCCCACACACATACTATACACACACAGTTATATAACTATTACTAAAATCAGAGGTTACAAAACTCAGCTATAGAGGCAGTTACAATATTAGTATGACTAACAATATAATCCTGGATTTAGGAGAACAGTGAAAAGTGACAAAAAAGACAAAATAAAAAAAAAAGTTTTCATGGCTTTATATTATATTATTCAGCCTTCAGTGCTATTGTTTCATAATTATGGACATTTTATTTTTCCTGCCTTACTGTTTAATTCATAACTAGGATTGTTTTGGATATGGAATGTAGAGGAGAAGGCTCACATTCAGTCTTAGATATATACAGTATATAGAACATATACATGCAAAAAATGTACACATAAAAAGTTTGTAGCCGCTTTTGAAAATTTTGTATTTTTGATTTTTAATAAAGAATGAAGCTCAAAAATATTTTCACCTTATGCTTTCAGAGGCTTTGTTTTCATTGCACAAGTTGAATGTTGTATGTTTGGGTACATGAGCCTAATTTCCTCCCTCCTCAGCGTATTAAATATTTCCTGTTGTAAATGACATGTAAGAGGTAGCTTGGGGTAGTGGTCAAGGCACTAGGCTAGACTTTGGGAAACTGTTCTAGTCCCACCTTAGGCATGAAGCCAGCCAGGTTACTTTAGGCCATTCTCTCTCAGCCCTAGGAAGGAGGCAATGGCAAACAACTTCTGGGGGAAAAAATTGCCAAGAAAACTGCTGGGACTCATCATAACAGTCACCAGGAGTCAAGAGGGATTAGAAGCAAACCCTTCTGCCTGAAAAAAATAGTTGTATACAAGAATACCCCTGATGGGTGTCTATTTGTTTATTGGGGTTTATATAGAGAGCATTTTATTTACCCTTCTGGTAGTAAAAGGGCTAAAATTCAAAAATAGCATAATAAAATAAAAAAACTATAATGGGAATTAGTAACGAAAAAGTTATTAAGAAAGAATCTAAGGCCACTAAGCAAAAATAACGAAATGCAAGGCATTTAACCTACATTAGATCCTTTCCCAGATCTTGCAGAAAAACCAAGGTTACAACATTGTCAGACCCTTGCAATATTACTTGACAAGATATTATTGTGCTTTAAGCAAACAAACAGCTGAAAAATGAAGCAAGGCAGAAGAAGCCGGATTGATGTTGCAAATTAATTGAGGCAATTATTGTATAGTATCTTACTTTTCTACAAAGATTCCCCCTGAAACCATAGCTTCCCTTGATTTTCCTTCAAATGGCCTTTCTGCAACGCCTTTATTCTCTACTTGCTCACTTCTGGAACCATTTCCCACAGTGCACATTTGAGAGTTTTCTCTTCCTAGATCAACTGTTCTATCCATGAGAAGATACATACAGGTAGTCCTGGACTTACGATCACAACTGATCCCAAGATTTACATTGCTAAATATGGGAGTTACTTTTGTTAGGAAGTACAGTTGTTAAGTGAGTTTTGCCCCATTTTATGACCTTCTTTGCCACAGTTATTAAGTGAATCACTGCAATTGTTAAATTAGTAACATAGTTGTTACATGAATCTTGCTTCCCTGTTGCTTTTGCCTGTCAGAAGCTCTCAAAAGGTGATCATGTGACCATGGGACACTGCAACCGTCATAAAAAGCAGCAGTTGCTAAGCGCCTGAATTTTCATCACGTGACCATTGGGGATGCTGCAACACTCTTATAAGTCACTTTTTTCAATGCCTTTGCAACTTTAGACGAATGGTTGTAAGTCAAGAACTACCTGTACATGGAGTAAAAGCAAAACAATACAAAAATGCCAGACAAACCATTTCACCAATCATTATTTTATGGAAGCCTTATAAGAAACATTTAGAACTGTGTTTTATAAGACTCTTACTGAAAGGATTGCATGATGGGGGGAGCAGATGGTGAAAAGAAATGGAGTAGCTTTAAAAAGTGTGAATTACTTAACATGTAAACTGAGTGTTTGATAAAAGAAGAATTCCAGATGTAAACTGCACTAAAATGCACTAAATTAAATGTTACGGTTTTCACTTATTTTATTGGTTCTGTTCTCGATAATTATATATTGCAAAGACTGTCTGTGGCCTCTGGCACTTGATAAAGATTGTTAAAATACAGCTGTACTGATATATTTAGAAACTAAGAAACTTGATTTCTTGCGTGCACTCTCCTGAACCAAGAAGCAATGCTACATATAATGACAGAATTTCGAGTTAATGTGTACAGGTGAAAGCGTTCTAAAATCTGTAAGAATGAAAAAGAATGTAAAGGGAAAAAAGGAGAGGGAAATCATGAGAAAATGTCAGTTTACAAAACAAATCACATCATCGTGTTATCTTACTTATCTCAGAACAGAGGTGAACAGATGGAGAAAGTCAGTCTCTATTTGTTTTGACAAGATGCAAAGGGGGAAAAAAGCTTACCCAATTAAAACAACAACAAACATTGCCGCAAGCTTAAGTAACAAAGTAAAGTAATAGAGTGATATGTAGAATAGGCTTCTTACAACCTGATTAAAAGCTGATCAAAGTCTGCCTTGAATGTTTAACAGAAAGTGGAAAAATCCAGAGGAAATGCCAAAAAGGCCTAAAAAGGGGAAGAAGGGATTGCTTTCTGCAGACCTTTCATTTGGAAAGCATGAAAAACAATTCTTTGAAGTGAAATTTCAATTTAGCTCTTAAAGATGTATCGTTTTACTTTGTAGCTTTTCTTCTATAGCTTAATTCTGATAACTTTTGTTCCAGAAACGGAAATAAAAATTCCAGCTTCTCTCATATTCTGGTTCTCCGTTTCATATAGCCAGTTGCACAAGGAAGCATTTTCATCTTGGATTTATTTCTCCGTGTCATTTCAAATTCAATTGGTAGTAAAACCCCATATGTACGCACCGAAAATCATCAAAATGCTTTTGCTGCTTGTTCAAATAGTTACTGAAGCCTGAATTTTCCATCTGTAGAGTGTGTATCGGCTGAGAGTCAGTACTCTAATGCCTTATTATAAATGTTGATATTTTTTAGAAGCCTTTTCTTGAATTAGATAGTTAATCCTTGTACACACATTGCTTAATGCATCAAGCAATTTTTATATTCTAAATTGAGAACGTAGCAGAAGATTTACCTGAATCAATATGGTTGCATTCTTTATTTGCAAGTGTATGGCTAATTACCAGCTGTATTCTATAGGTAATTTACATGTGCATGCCATCTCTGTATGCATTAATTCTACTTTTTCATGTAATATGCATTTACCCTGTGTTCAGAATTTTTGGTCCTGTTGAGCAAATTACATTGAGAAAAATTCCAGGAAAATAGCTTCTGTTTCTCTACAAGGATTTCAGTCACCATGTTCCCAACAAGGTACGGAAATGTGTTTAAAGACCATGGGACATTGCATGCCATCCTATCCCCAATTTTCTCACAACAGGTCTCTGACCTTGCTGATTTTTTTTCTTCTTTTTCTTTCTCAATTAGATTTAAAAAGCCACCCAACCAAGTAAAATGACTCGAGGTGGTGTACTCAAATAATCTTGCTTGCCTCTTGCCATTCCAGAAGGCCTTGCAAACCTGGTTGTTCTCCCTGGTCTTGGACTAGGGTGGATATACTCCCCCCCACGGTTACATATATTCAGATAGATAGATAGATGGATGGATGGATGGATGGATGGATGGATGGATGGATGGATAGATAGATAGATAGATAGATA